>JANAVB010014407.1:0-59092 GCA_029216955.1 Iris pallida
TTATAGAATGGACCACGACGGAAGTTTCCTATTACACATCTAATTGTGTAGAAGAAGTAGAATTATCTGAAGAGGAAGATGCAGATGAAAGTGAAAATGTAGAAGGAAGAAGAAGAAGAAGAAGAAGAAGAAGAAGAAGAGATGAGCTAAACGAACTAGATGAATTTTCAGAAGAGGATTAAATCTGTACGTTTGTTTTATAATCATATTTGACACTTTAGTGACACTTCTATCATATAAATCTGTGACACTTTAGTGACACTTTATTGACACTTTTATGACACTTCAGTGACACTTTTTGACTATGATATTTTTCAAAAATCTGTGATGTCTATCATATAAATATGTTTTTTTTGTTTTATTGTCATATATTTTATTGTCAGGTATGACTAGACCATCTGGACGATACGGAGGATTATATATTAGGCAGCCCCGTCAGCCTCGGGCTGGGGATGGAGAGGGCAGTTCCGTACCCTCATCCTCATCTCGAGTACGCCAGTGTACCGTTCTGTTCTCGGTCCATTACCGGACAGGGCAGTTCTAGCAGGTTGGCGACTCCTTCCTCGTCGTCCAGCCTTCCTGTTCCGGTCCATTACCAGGACAGGGCAGTTCTAGCAGGTTGGCGACTCCTCCCTCGTCGTCCAGCCTTCCTGATCCCGCGTCCAGCATCCCTGATCCCCCGTCCAGCATTCCTACTGTCGACGGCTCTATGGAGGGAGCCCATGCCGATCATATAGGACGGCGATCAGACTGATCCTGTCCAGGCAGGAGGTGAGAGCGACCCTCCATGCGCTCCCCCGGACGAGACTATGGAGATTTGGACGGACGGGCCTATGAAGTAAGTTAATTAATTATTATATATTTCTCAAATGATTATATGTACATATATATTCATGAAAAATTATTATTGTATAGATATCGGCCTTCTGCAGTACAGAGACAGCTGGAGACATTTGTGAGGCAGAACTATGGTGGGCCTTGGCTCAACTACTCAGATGCTCCCGCAGATAGGAAGGCCTTTTGGTTCGCCCACTTCAAGGTAAAAAATTTGTTATTTTTAAATTTTAATAATCATTTGTGTATATTACAACTTTTGTATTTTACTTCTTGTAGAGGACCTATTTCTATCCACCACACCGGGCGGCGAGGATCGAGGGCCAATTTCCTGCCGTCATAGCCAAGCTCATCCGTGATGCGATCGACGACCAGAAGCGTCGTGATCGCGCCGGACGTCAGATCCAGGGTAGGATTACGCCAGAGCAGTGGACTGCGATGAAGGCTAGATTCAGCGAGGGCCAGTAACAGGAGCGGTCTGAGAAGGCCAAGGTGGCGCGGTCGAGCGCGGTAAGTGGTGTGGCGGCTCCATTCCGATGACGGAGCATTTTCGTCGTCTGGTACGTTTCCTATGACGGACATTAATTTATATATAGTTCGATATAATGTTTAATACTAATAATAGATAATATATTTTAACAGGTAAAGAAGGGTGAGGACCCAAACATGGTGACCGTCTTCCTGGTCACCCATCGGAGGGCTGGGGACTTCATTGACGAGAGGGCAACGCAGGCATATATACGTTCTATTCAACTAATATTAACTGACTATAATTTAGAAAACAGGAAAATAGATATCAATATAGACTTTAGTAAACACTTACACGTTAGAAAACATGTTCTAGGCCGAGTTTGTTCGGCTACAGAAGGATGCGGCTGATGCTGCTGCTGCTAGTGCGCAAGCAGAGGGAGGGCTGGTACTTCCTCCCAGCCGCCTGCAGAGCCATCGCCGGACGAGCTCTGGATGACCGCCGTTGGCGGTCTTCAGAAGGGTGCGTACTACGGTACGGGACCCTACGGCGCGTATTTGGCTTCGGAGTCATCCCGGGCCCCCTCTGTCAGTGCGCAGTCTCCGGCTACGTAGGCGTCGTCACGAGCTGAGGATGTTCGTCGTCAGATCGAGGAGCTGCGTCGCGAGTTGCAGCAACAGATTTCTGATGCGGTCGAGCGACGATCCGACCCTCCGATCGTCACCGGACGATTTGATGCGGTCGAGCGTAGTATACAGGAGCTGATGAGTCTGCATCAGGCTGTAGCTGCCAACTTGCAGACGCTCACCGAGTCTACGCAGCGCACGGAGCGTAGACAGGTCGAGCTGGACGGATCGCAGAGGAGCCTTTCTCTCTCACTCGCTCGTATACTGAGAAGGTGGTGAGTACCCTTGCTGCACATGGTGAGCGACTGCGAGAGCTGGAGCAGGTACGTCCTCCGGGTCCATCGACGGCACCGACTCCAGATACTGCACTGCCTCCGGTGCCGACTCCAGACATTGTACTACCTCCTACTGCCCCTACGGTACAGCTCACCCAGGAGCAGTATGACTACATTCTATCCCAGTTGCGCGGCAGGGGTCCGCAGTAATTTTATTGGTTTTTTTATGACTTGTATGTATTGGCCCTATGGGCAAATTGTTTATTCATACACTGTTGTTTACACTTGGTGGGAGACTTTTTATCATCTTTCATTTTTATTTGACTCTATTGGATGTTTGTGAGGATGTGTGTCTGTGATATTTACTTTGCACTGCCTCCTATTTTTATGTGATATTTACTTTGTGATATCTGCGACGGGATGACAAATATACCTACGCTGGGTTATAAGCGATGATCTGATATACAAAGGAGATGTTGCCGAAATTTTAAAAAAATATATTGTGTATTTTTGTTATGATGTGTGTCTGTGTTTACAGTGAATGTGAAATACAGTGTTTGGAACCATCGACAGTTTCGATTACTGTTGTATGTTTTATCTTGGATAGAAATAGCAACAGTTCAGGGTGCACTTCTGAGAGCTTCATTTTCACGTCCTTCACTTTCTCGGACGTCGTAAAGGTTCCCGAGAAGGTGAAGGACGTGAAGAGGAAGCTCTGAGAAGTGCACCCTGAACTGTTGCTCTTTCTATCAAAGATAAAACATACAACAGTAAGCGAAACTGTCGATGGTTCGAACACTGCACTTCACACACACTGTAAACACAGACACACAGCATAACAAAAATATCAATTATATTTTTTTAAAAAAAATTTTAATATTAGCGACGTTCTGTGACGTACTGCGACGTCACACAGACGTCGCTATACGTCGCTAACTAGCGACGTTACGTCGTTCGACGTCGCTAATTACGTCGCTACGTTGCCCACGTGGCCACGTGGATGCCATGCCTCGTCATCATTTATAAACTTTTGAAGCGTCGCTAGTTGTCACTTTACGTCGCAATGTTGGCGACGTACTTATACGTCGCTATCTGTCGCTCATTTTGTGACGTCTAGCGACAATTAACTACGCGTCGCAAATAACGACGTTTGGCGACTAAATTGCCATCTGCGACTTGCCTATAAGCGATGTAGGTTTTTCGTCGCTAAATACGTCGTAAATCATTGTTAGCGACGTATTTCCTGTATTTAGCGACGTCTCCTGACGTCGCTAATCTGGGTTATTTTAGTAGTGTCTCTAGGGTTTCACTGAGCACATCAAAATCACTAGTCATGACTTAAAGCAGTTTTTAAATAATTTAAAAATTATTAAAAATTACCAAAAAATTATAATATAAAATAAATATCAATAAATTATAATTATAATTATAATTACAAAATTTCAAAATTACCCTCATCTGAAAAACTGGGTGTTACAAGTCTTCCCTGAAGGCCGCGGAGTTCGCGGAGGTTCGACCTTGGTGGATTCATCTCCAGGATTGCTTTTATTTTGTCGGGATCTATATGGATGCCCCGGAAGGTAATGACGAAGCCCAAGAATGCTGTACACCCCAGAAAAGACTTGGTAAGATTCATCTTCAGGTTGTGTGCCCGCATGAGGTCGAACACTGTCGTTAAATCATGTAAATGATCGTCTTTGGAGCGGCTCTTGATGGTGATGTCGTCAACGTAACACTCCACCGTCTTGCGCAAATGATCTCTGAAGATGAAACTCATAGCCCGTTGATATATTGCAACGATGTTCTTCGGGCCAAAGGTCATGACCGTATAACAATATACACCGATCGGCGTTCGGATTGACGTATGCTTTTCATCATCAGGAGACATCTTGATTTGATTGTTTCCTAAAAAGCCATCCATAAAGGACATGTGCTCGAAACTACACGTGTTATCGATCATTATGTCGGTGATCGAGAGAGAAAACTCATCTTTAGGGCATGCTGTATTCAGATTGCGGAAATCGATACAGATTCAGATTTTTCTATTCTTTTTTATGACTGTACTATGTTGGCTACCCAGTCTGGCTGCTGTTCTTCACGGATGAAACTGCTAGCTATAAGCCTGTTTACTCCTACTTCAATGGAATTTATAATGTCTGTACGAAACCGTCGCTGCTGATGTTTGATCGGTTTTGCATCTGGATAAATATTGAGCTTATGAAGTGCAATCTTGGGGTTTAGCCCTGGCATGTCTTCATAGGTCCAGGCAAAGACATCGATGTATTCTCTGACGAGTCATAACAACGACTCCCTCGTCGTCTGTCAGACTTTTACTGACAAAGATTGGCTTTGGAGAGGTTTCATCGTCGAGGTTAACTTGTATAACCTCATCCTCAGTGGGAGGATCACGAAGTTTGAAGCGTTTCTCCAATTGTGCATCTAGTCGCTGGACCCACGGTTCCAACTCAAGTGGTTCAAGTAGGTCTTCGTCTTCCTCTTTGATGTCAGCGGATGTTATGTTGACATATAATGTCTGTCTGAATATATCTCCAATACTGTCATCGGAGTCGTAAATGGGTGACTCGGACGAATGGGAGTGCCACTCGCATTCTTCATCAGAACTTTCGAGCGTTGTTGGTGGAGTAACATACCCGAGGCCGCGTCTGGACTTGAGATAATGATCTTGAGGTTTTCCTGCCGGTGCCGACGGCCATAGAGACAATCGTCGACCACTGCCATGATTTAGACCCGGGGCAGCCTCCATGTCATATCCCTGCTTTTACATGAAGTATTTGGCTTGGGGACTATACAAGTAGAGCGGTATTCTTCCAGTGTCGGGTCCGAGGTCAGACTCTTGTGGCGTGAAAGAATGAGGACCTTCTTTTCGGCCAAAGATGATTGTATGATCCCATCCTCTTCTTTCTGGGACCAAAAAGTAAGCGCCTTTTATGGGAACAAGTTGATTTGGGGTATAGACGGTTGTCACCTGTGTGTGCAGGCTAATGTCTAGACAGTCCCGTGTGGCATACATTAGATTAGGCTTATCGTACTCATAATAGTCTAACAGCAGCCTCTTATTGATGAAATAAGGAATTTTATCCACAGGGATTACATCATCAGGAGAGAGGCTATCCACCTGTGTAATCACGTATTTGGCGAGTTCTCCGTCCTCCTTGGCTACCCCCTGCGAGCTTAGAGTTCGGGACGCTATCTTGGGCAACTGGATCACCAAGGGTTCTGCTGGAAGTGTTGAATCAACACTTGGCTGCTGGTACGTCTTGGAAAGACGGATGACAATTGGCTCGGCAAGGGATTTTGTGTCTTCCGGTCGCCTTGGAGCAGATTTTGGCAATCGGATTACCATCAGTTTTACAGATGGACTCGCATCTGTCTGTTGCCTTTGATTGGACTTTGGCAGCCGGATCACCATTGGTCCTATGACAGGTTTTGGCTCCTGGCTGGATCTCAGGAGACGGATGACCATTGGTTCCGACTGCGTAGGTATGACAGGAGAACCGAGCACCTCTTTATGCAAGGTTGCGACAAGGCGTACGGCCTTGCCCAGTTTGCGGGATTGGAGGCTAATCCTTAAGGGTTCTTCTGGCCCTATGATGACTTCCAGCTCGTCGGCTGTATGTTACCTGGATTCGTCATATAGACAAGCCTCCGAAGAGTAATAAGATTCAACCCCTTTGAAGGGATCATTGTCGGCGAATTTAGTTTTCACGGAACCGTGCTTACTGATATACTTGAAACACTGGTGGAGGGTGGATGGCACGATCATATAGTCATGTATCCACGGACGTCCCAGGAGTATGTTGTAGGAGGTGTCTGCATCTATGACGTAGCCGGTAAATTCTGTCTTCAAATCACCAATCTGGCACTTCAACCGGATCTTCCCCGGAGGATAGCTTCTTCTCGAGTTAAAACTGTTAATGACAGTGTTGGTCGCTGCTAGCCGATGCATAGGGATGCCTAGAAGTTGAAGCAAGCTTTTCGGGATGATGCTTATTGACGAGCCATGGTCGATATGCATCCGATCCACCTTGATGTCGCCTATGTATCCAGTGTAGTACAAGGGGCGATCATGTAAGTTGGTCTTAATCAGTATGTCCTGCGGAGTAAATACGATGTTGGGCATTACATATGTGCTATCGCCGTCCTGTAAATCTGCTGGCGGATCTTCCACTGGAGGCTTGACCTGGACTAAGTAGGCGTCAGCATTCTGGAGGGCTTCACTTAATGCGACATGAAGATCCTTGGAGAGCCTTAGGAGCTCGTATAGCGACAACTTTGCTGGCGTATTAGCCAATTGTACTAATATGTCAAAGTTGTAAGGTCTCTCCAGTCATTGACGTATATTATTACGGAGTGGCCTGTCGAAGCGGGTCTCCCTTGTCTTGGACTCATCCGCCAATGGAGGCTGAGATGGCCTCAGAACATCATAGGGAGGGAACGTTGCTGGCTGAGGATCTTCGGTTGAACTATCCCGTGCGGGCTGGACTTGTGCTCCAGACCGGGTAACAACGGCTGTAGCTTCCTCAACCTCGGCTAAAATTGTATGGCAAGATCTAGACTTCCTGCCCTTTTTCTTGCTGGTAGGAGATGACACCCCCTGGGTAACTTCGGGTACTAAGTCTGGATGCACCATATGATCTCTTCTCGTGATGTGGTGAGGGGTACCAATCCAGATGTCTGGCTCCGGACGGGTGGAAGATTAGTAACCTCCATGTTGCCCGGGGGACATGTATTACCCTGTCTGGAGTGCTTGTTGGAGTAAAGTCACCGAACTGAATAGATACCATATTTGCCACCACGGTAACCTCTTCAAAGTCTATCGACAGAGCTTTGGAGTCGATAAGACTCTGAATGTACCGCTTCAATTGGAAGCAATCCTGGATAGCATGATGGATATAGCAGTGGAAGTTATAATACTTTGGGTCCTCCATTTCTGCTGCTTGGGGCTCGCGCCTTGGTGGAGGGAGCTGGATCCTACCCCCGTGCAAGAGCATATCGAAGATAGGTTTGACATGACTATCTTCAAATGAGTAGTTGATCATGGGCCACGGACCTTTCGTCTATTTTTGTTCGGGCTTCTGAGTCGCATCAGTGACCATGGCCTGTTTGCCCTTATTGTTCTGGTTGGTGGTGGCGCCACTGTTGTTGTTACTGGAGGTGGAACTAGGACGTCTGTCCTTATCTTCTCCGTCTGGGATGTGTAACCCCAGCTGGCGAGCCTTCTTTAATTTTGCCTCTGTATTGGTAGCACTTATGATGAAGGTCGTCCAATCCCTGAACTGATCATCACCCATCCAGAGGCTAATTGCTGGAGCAGCTTCTTCTGGCAGATTTCAATCAAGAAGCTCTCGGGATTGCCTTGGGGCAATCTTATTACGGTTTGGCGGAACCCTCGATGTAGCTCCTCGTTAGCTCCCTCTCTTCCTGGACGACATCCATGAGATGACATCGTTACGTCATGCCCCACTTCGTAGAATCTTTCCAGGAACATGTGTTTGAAGCAGTCAAAAGAGTGAATGCAGTTGTCGGAAAGGTTGTGGTACCAGCCGAACGTGATCCCCTCCAATGCTCTGATGAATAATCGCGTGAGGATGGCGTCACTATGCGACAAATGGTCGTTTGTGACTTCAAAGTAAGTCATGTACCGTCTTGCAGAAGTCATCCCATCATAGGAATCGATATGGAACGGCTTGTACCGTGGTGGAAAAGACACATCTCTCTATGCAACGGGATATGGCTGCCGTATTCTGAGATCCCGAGAAGAGTCTCGGGTATTAAACATCGCTCGAAGCTCCTGGACTTCCCTCCTTGCCTCCTTGGCTTCATCTGCAGCTGAAGGAACGGATGCTGCTAAGGGATCATCACCCAAAGGAGGGGCGGTCGTGTTGGAGTCCGCGTTGATTGCGGGTCCCAAGCTTGTTTGTCCGGGCGTCCATGCTGGTTTAGTTGGCAAGGTGGCTTTGATCTCGTCCACGGACTTGACCAAGGACAGGAGCATGGCTTCCAGCACTTCTATGCATTGTCGGTCAGAAGGTTCTTCATGATCATCGTCAGCCATAAAGACTGTCCTCACGTGGGTAGAGGTAGAAGGGATTGTGGCAAAGGTACTCTCGGTGCCGTACCCTTGTATAGAGAAATCGTCAGGAAATGTCGGAATATCATCTTCGTCAGACTCGGAAGGGGTGCTACCACCTGTGCAGGAAGCCACATCATCTTGGTGAGGGTGGTGGCCCTCGGAAATTCAAGTCTGTTGCACAGTTCTGGGGGACCTCTACCCCTGTATGTGTTCTTGGTACACCGGGTTGTCGTATATATTGAGGGGACTGCTACCTCCAGCTCATCTACTCTCAACGAGGCCGAAGGTGTACCCCGGGTGTCAAAAGCTTTTTTTTGGATCGAGTGCCTGAATAGACACCCCTGTGGTTGTCGACAGGAATCCCGCAGATGAAGGTCTCCTTGCAATACTGGCCGAGATGGCCGGGCTCGAAGAGCCTGTCTTTCCTTCCTTGCCAGGAGGAACTTTTTGAGTCGAATTATAGGAGGCGATAGAAAATCCTCGTCCCCTGGAATTTGCACCGGTCTTGAGTTGTTGTCGGACAGGTACTGGCTGTTGCAGTCGTTGGAAAATTGACTGTCGATCTTCAGGTGCCGCTGATTTGTCGCAGCAGCATTTGATGATGACTTGGGTGCAACGACGCCCCGAGAGGGACTCATTGCATGCCAACGCTGCCTTCTCGTGTTTGTGAGTAATCACATCACGTAAGTCGGTAGGAGGTTGCTCTACCTTTGCACCAAACTTGTGAACTCGGGTATCCTGTGCGCACGGGTGCTTAGGTATCATGTTTGCTCCCTAATCCGTGGCAAGTAAAAGTACTTGCTCTGGATCTTTAGAGGGAGACTTTAAAGATCCACCCTGTCCGTTAGCCCTAGGGGACTGGACGCGAGTGGTTTTGTACAACTTTCCGTTAGAAACCGTGTAACAGTCAACGGGGCCCGTTGACAGTCAGCAACTTGGACAGTTGACTGGGCTGGTTGGGCCCGCACTGCCCTAGACTTTTTTCTTAGCACCCAAAGGAGTGTAGTAAAAAGAGTCCAGATTGATACATCCCGTATCCTCAGTGGGCCGCATGGTGTCGAACCCGCATGAGAGGCGGTCGAACACAGAGCTTCTGACAGGGCCACATGAGACGTCCCGAGGACAGGATTGGTCGTCGCATGGACCATCTTCTGGCGGCTAGGGCTGGCTGCCGCATGGATCATGTTCCTGCGGCCAGAGTTCACTGCCGCATGAGTTGTCTGCCTGCGGCCAGAATTGGCTGTTGCATGGACAGACTGCCCATCTCCTCTCGGCAGGCTCTTCTTTGTCCGTATGGATTTCGCTTGTGCCCCTAAAAACTCAGCATCGTAGTATTTTTCTCTGCTAGATTTGGGGACAGTGGGGTCCTTTGCGGTCGGAAACAAAGCCGCAGAAGAGTTCTGGTCACCGTCTTGGGCTGCAGAAGGAGCTTCTTCGAGAACTTGGTCGGGGGCAACAGTTTTGCGCACCGACGCCTTGCGAGTCCTCTTCGATTTGGCTCGCTTCTGAGACGGGCTGGCGCTCCCTTCAGAGAGCAATTTCGAAGGCTTGTTGGTCAAAACGAACCACAAGCATCTGCTGTGTAGAGCCAAGCTTGGACGCGTCAGATTGCGTCACCAACTTCTCATGGGAAGAGAAGGATGTCCCCAGCATAGTCGCTATCGTGTTTGTCATAAAAAACAAAGAGAGGTATTACAGAACATGGAATTGATTGCAAACTCGCTTGTACAAAGAAGGGCCTAGAAAGAAATCCTAGGAAACATCTAAGTACAATTGTTTTATTTTGATTCTGGGGGGTGACGGTAGAGGCTCGGAAAAGTGCTATCAACTCTGCCTTACTCCGTGGACTAGCTGATGTAGTCTCTAGCTCGTGAAGATATTGCTTTTTTCATGAAGGTTGCCAGCCTTTTGCAGGAGAATGACACCCTGCTATTTATAATATATAGAATGTATGTTGGTCCGTATAGACAGCATGTGACCACGTGGCTGATTAGCACGCGAAGACCCGTTCTTTGGCTGCCATCTGTCGATTTGTTGGAATTTTGTTGCAGCAAATCTGGGTAGTTAGGGACTTGGTCAGATTGTCACGTGTGTTGTGGGGAGCTGCATAGTTTTCTCAGTCTTCGATCTGTATTTTGGCCGCGTAAAGCTCATACAGCCTGGATCACAGTTACTCTTGGCTGCATGAGGTTTGGAGATTTGGCGGCGCATATGTCTGAGCCGCATAAGGTTCATGCGGCTTAGATGACACTCTTCTAGCCGCCTGAAGACGTAGGAACCCTGCTTTGGGTGACGTCTCACGTCTTATCTTTTATTGAAGTGTCAGAGCTGTCATTTTTGTCAGTTTGTGTCATGACCCGCTCCCGAATAATTGGACACGAGTCGGACACATCCAGTCTTCGTCGTTAGACAGACGAAGTAAGTTGTACCAAACTAGGGAAATCTAACCAGATAAACATAAATGTATACAATCACAGCATCTAAAAATATTTTCAGAACGATCACCATAACACAAATCCATATAACATAAATGATACTAGAGTCAACAGGAATGAAATATACCATGAACTCTAAAAATAATATATAAAGGTAAAGCTAAACAGTCTAAACCTGAAGCCTCTAGCTAAGTCATGTTCCGTCCTGTTCAGCTAATGTCCCGGGCTCTGGCCCATATAGTAGAATGATATGCAAGTACACCTGCAATATATGCAGTCAGGAGCGGAGCAAAGTACAGTTCTAGGTAATGAACAAGAACATCATGATATGGAAAGTAAGTACATGAGAACATGAATAGGAAGTACAGGAAATGAACATAAAAATACAGGAATGTAAGTACAGGAAAGTAAAGTACAGGAAATACAAAGTACAGGAAATGTAATGTACAGAAATGAAACTATAATCCTGAAGTACAAGACATGACAAGTGCACCATGTTTGAAATAAACTAGTCTATGTGACTGGCTGGGGTGAGTACAGGAGCATGTACAGGAGTACATGAATATGGTACGGCTTAGGACTCGCGTGCATGATGAGAGGCCTAAGCTATCTACATAAATATGGTAACCGGGGTTTGGTCACATAGCTAGTGTGTCACGCCCCAGTACCGGAATACGGGGACGGACGTAGGCCAGCTACACCGTATAAGGTATGAAGATGTTATACGGCGATCGTGGCTGTCAATCTTGTTGGGTATCCTAGCATGCAAGCAGTCTATGGCCTAAATCTGATCTCATATCCACAGACAATATTCAATGAAATAACTACAAGAGAGATAATCATATAAAAAGCAGGAAATACTCATATGATAATCAGAGATTCTACAATACATGATAATAATGTAGACGAATATACCTTCCCACTGTTCCTAGCATGGTCTGGAACTGAAACACATCCTCCAAGTCAAGTTTGAAAGATCCACAGGGTCGGTCACAGGCAATCTGGAAACAATTCAGGGTTGGTCAGGCCAACCGTAGCAAGTACCAGAAAGGAAGGCTCAAGGACGGACGAAGAAAAATAGCAGGATATAATATATGACAGGAATAACATGTATAAACAGCAGTAACGAGGGTAAAGGATCGTGCGGTAACAACGCATGATTACAGAATATAAGGCAGCAATCCAACTAATACGTAAGTAACCAACAATCATCACAGTCATCCTAACATCTACTAATACTTGCATCGCCAACTAGAACTAGTAGTCTGACATCGAAACAGTAACCCACCCCTACATCAAACAAGAACAAGGGAATTAATTACCTCACCGGGACAGCGTTACGTGCCAGCCAGCTTAGCAAGAAACAAGCCATACAATTTAGGTGAATAAGCAGCCACTCAAATGTCTATGGCTATCTATGTGGAGGTTGGGTTACCCCAACAATACAATATAAGAATCCTCAGATCGTGCTATGTCCAGCAGGGCTAACGAGGCCAAATAAGAACGCATAGCACATGGATATATAAGCACTGGTCCCTCAAAGGCAACCATACAAAACAGATCAATCATATGGTAGTACATATAGTAGTCGAATACTGCCATCCGCTATTGCGGACGATAACAATATCCGGGGCGGTAAGCCTTGCGCTAGACAGGTAATCATAGCACATGTGGCGGCTGGCATGCACGATCTCGAGATTCTGCTCCCTCCCAATGCTTCTACCAACTTTAGTTGCCTAGATTAACCCTACATTTATCTGGAATCACATGTCATGGTCACATGCTCATCCTCCTAGATGAGTACCTTAATACGGGTACACTAAGTATGAATCTACCTCGATACTGAAAGTCTCAAATCTGGATTCATTCTTAGTGTAATGCAGCGAGCAGTCAATCAGTCCTAACCACGCTAAAACTACAGGCCAACTACCATGTCCGTGCTGGAAAATGAATGCACTGTCATATAACACATAAAATCATGTAGTACCTCAGTGCACGCATAGAATAGCACCTCAGTGCACACGTAGGATAGCACCTCAGTGCACACATAGAATAGTACCAGCACGGGTACAAGTAATCAAGTCAGGAACATGGTCAATCGGTCAATCACATGGAGTCCTCTGCCCACATTGTGGCATGGATACCAGGTTAGGTACATGGTCAGGATCTACTATAGTAGCATCTCATGTACACATAGGGTCTACAGCTCTAATCATCAAGTCGGTCTATCCACCGGATCAACCTTTCAATAGTCTTTCCATCCCCGATGGGATAAATATCATATCAGGAAAATACGATCACTTGGTACTAGGCTAATCGCTATAGACAATGCTAGGCCTTTTGGCTCACAAGAATCCTTCGCATCATTGATCTCAAGCTATCAGCAACTAAGTCTCCCAACTACCGGGATACAACAAAGGTACCAGGTTTTAGGCGCTTGGGAAGTCGAGTGAAAATCATATAATAATACCCTCAATATTCTCCTCGTTTCGTGAAATATTCGCGATCATCAAAACCCAAGAATCCACAGTCATGTCCGATCGAATTAGAACATCATCAAAAGAAATCGCAACACTATCCAAGAGTCCACGTGAGTCTATCAATCAATATTCTCGAGACATACTCTCCCTAGTACTCAATCCTCTGATATCCAAAATCACAAATCCCGACACTTAGGAAAACTATCAGTCCTAGCTGGCTAGACTAGGATAACTCCTACGAATGAATGGTCAGGGGATAAGAAATATTAATTAAATACCGCAGGAAAAGTGGCAAGGATTGCATGAACCACTCTGGAGCAGATCCACAACCCTTAAACCAAACAAGGACCAGGGTTGCAGACCGTCTCTCGAGTAGAACCGCGCTCCTTACGCTATCCGACGGACAAGACAGTTCAGGAGCTAGGCGACTAATCTAGTATGGAGTCTACCTAGCAGGCAATGGGATCAGGTATACTATACCAAGATAAACATGTACGAGCCCAGTCCAGCAAACCAAAAGAATGGTTCTGCCTAATCCTTCGAACTGAATTCCCGATCGGAAATTTTGGAAAAATTCGGCAGAGTCTCCTTTGTATTCTGGACGGGAGCACCCTACGAATTGGGGCTAAAATCCACTCGGCGCAACCCGCTGCAGAATCGCAGGCTGAGAACACTAAGTCTCAGCTTCCAGCAACGCTACCATGCATACTGGAATCCAAACCACAGCCGAGAACACTAAGTCTCGGCCTCCAGTAGCACTATGATGCGTACTGGGCGCCAAGCCAACACATGCAACAAGAATCGCCATGCAGGGCACACCAAGACCACAGTCATATCCAAGCCACAAACAAAGTCATAGAAATAGTTAGCCAAAGCCGTTACCCAACAGTGAGTCGGACACGAGGCATACGGGGACAATCCGTACAAATGAGTCGTGCTCGTATCCTCGGAGGTATGGATGACCCATCCGAGTTGTCCGATACGGTCTATCCCGGTATCGGACCAAGCTATCCTAAGGTATTCATGGCAGTTCTACTACTAGGCTACACAAATCATGGTTATACAATGCCACGCCCCGGTTCCAAAATATGTGGGACCAGGAACACGTGGCGTGCCAGCTGTACGATCAAGTATAGAAAAACCCCAATTTAATGGACTATACTCGATCATAGTACGCTGAAGTAACAACTAAATAGATACAGGCAGGTAAAAACTAATCTCATCCACAGGAAAAATCACAGAATAAAGCTGGAAGGAATGAAAATAACTCTGAATCAAACTACAAGTCATGACTAGTGGAAAATAATCCACCAATAAATGTATGAATGAACTACTAAAAGAGTACAACTGAACCAGAAAAGAAATAGATAGCCACTAGAAATCACCAACTAAGAAAAAACTCACGAGGCTCAACATTGAAGTCCTCGTCAGCAAAAGTCTCCAATCTCCGTAGTCCGTCGGTACCTGTGCTCGTCCTAATCTGGAAAAGGTGCCAGGTCCTCAGAGGGACGTAACAAGTACACAAGAAATCGACATGCATGATAGTACAGGGCAGTATATAAAAACTAGAACAAAATGTAACATAACATTCCCCAACCAAACAAGGACAGGATATATCATGCAACATACGACAGGTAAACTAACCATCTATGTGTAAAATGCACTCGAGACATCTCTAGTGGCACATGAGAGGGGGAGAAGAAGAAGAAACGGCCACCAAGAGTTCTACGGTTTGAAACGAGGGGCTACGAGCATCCAGCGTCCATTGGAAACAGAAATTCTCATACACCACTAGTAGACTTCCCCACCCAATGTATATCCATACCGTATACGCGGTACAAATAATATACAAGACGTCATAGTATATATAAGTAGACCTGTACCAACCACTAGACCAGACGCGAACTCACGTGCCAATGATCAGTCGACACACAAATCCATGCTCTCAACTCACTCATATAGTAATCGTGTATGATACGGTGTCCGGCTAGAAGGTACCACATACCTTCACAATACACGGGATAAGTCCACTACTACTAGACGCGTGCACACAACTGAGAAGTAACTAGGTAACATAAACTAACTGCAAAAATATACAATCAAGCAAGGTGTACTTGCCTGTGTCCAGCAACTGAGTATCCGGGTCCAAGATAGAGTCCGAGTTCCGCGAAGAAAATAATCCTATATAAGCATTAACTCTAATTAATTACTAATTAACCAAATTAAACCATATATTGAATTGCTAATTAATCAATAATTAATATCAAACCATCATTACTAGCTAATCAATACCAATAATTATGAATAATATAATATACAATAATAAGTATGAAATACTTATTACTATAATTTTATATTCTGAAATTATTAATAAAATTAATATATCTAATAATTAATTAATTACTTATAAATAATTAATTAATATTTAAATAACACAAGCGTTCACAATTTCCTAATAATACCAACAAAATTTGTAAGAATCCAGGAAAATCATTTTTATTCTAATAAGCTAAATAATGACAGAAATAATAGATATATATTATTTGCAAAGAAACCATAAATAGGATTTTCTTTATTTAATATAAAATCTATCTAATAACTAGATTAGTGCTAATAATTATAAATACTAGTTAATAAATAGTAAAAAGATCTAAATTGGGTTATAAAATACTTTTCCATGATAAAACTACTGTAAATAATATTTTAATATTATTTACTAATTAGAAGTAATTAAAAACATTTAACTACTACATATATAAAATTACTATTTTAGCTATTAAAATTAGAATTAAATATTAAAAATTCACTAATAAATTGTGAAAATTCATATTTCACAGAAAATAACTTTTTACAACAGTGACTATACTTTTATGAACATTACCATAATAATTTATTTAATATAAATTAAAACTAGTAATGAACTAATTACATAATCAATAATATTTAACACTGATTTAATATAAAATAAATAACAAACATAATTATTTTATTCTGAAAATTTACAGTAAATAGACATATTATTATTTACAAGTTTTGTAAATATATTAATTAATTCTTAGTGAATTAATTAATAAAAATCCGAAACAGTGTAAATAAATAGTCATTTAGATTCAGTAATTCACAGTTTAAATATAATTAAAATATCTAAACTATTTATTAAATCCTGAAAATTTAACAGTAAATAGATTACATAATTACCTACAAATTATGTATAGATCATAACAAGTAATTCCCGATGAATTAAATTCTAAAAATCAAAAACAGAATATATAATACTGTGGAAATTGCACAAAAACTGCAGTAATACATTCCCTTTAAATGTTTAATAAATACTAATAAATTGTGTAAAAATCTGTCATAATTAATATAGGATCTACACTAATGACTCTAATCATTAGGCTAATAATTTAGATACTTTTTACTATCAATTAATCATTAATTAATTGATTAACACAGCCATAATCACACAAATTAATTCATCAATGCAAATAACCTAATTGTTTCAACCTAATCACACGTGTAAGAGGACACGTGGGGGGGTCGGAGCAGTACCTCGCCGAGGCAGGCTCGACGGCGAACCCTCCGGTCGCGGGGCGCGGTGGTAGCGGTCGGTGGTGGCCGCCCGGTTCGCTGCAGTCGCGGCAGTCCGATCTCGCGGCCTCGAGCTCCTCGGGGGGTCGTCGGGATCCTTTGGCGACGGGGGGGGGGGGTGACTAGGGGATGGCCGGCTATGCTAATGGTGGTGGCGACGGCTAAAATGAGTAAATCTGAGATTAGGGTTCGGTTTAGCCTACACAAGGAATAACTATATGTATATATACTAAGTTGAGGTGATCCTTTATACAAGGAACCCTAACGGGTTTGGGGTTCGGTTTGGCCTATCGGGTTTGGGCCTAAGTTAGGGTTAAACTTAAGGAATGGTTTGGTTGCTAGGAATTTTAACACCACATCTATATAAGTATAGATATATATAATCTAAAAATAAAACCAATTGAATGATAACACTATATATATATATATAATATATATATATATATATATATATATATATTTATTATTGATATAATAAAATAATATAATAATCTATATGAAACTTGGTTAGAGTTTATAAATAATTTAATAATTAATGTAACAGCATTTATTTAACAAATAACAATATTTAGTAATCTTGCATCTATATATATATACAATATAAATTAAAACCTGATTAGAAATAATTAATTATTATTAAAAAATAATTAACAATATTCTTCAAATAAAAAATAATTTTAAAAATTCCCTGAAAATTCTGGGGGGTTACAATCTACCCAACTTATAAGAATTTCGTCCTCGAAATTTAAAATAATTAATACCGAAGAAATAATAAGAAAATCAATGAAAAGTAAATATGTAAATTGTAACTTACTCAACAAGACAATTTACAACGATACTTGGGGGTTTATAGAGGGGTCAAAACTGGCATCATATCCTACAAGAATATGTTCTAGATCCGGCATAGGTCATAGGATTTCCAAGTGATCAGGGAATAGATCGATATTGCATGGTCAAATCTAATAGGATAAGGAGAGGACACAAATAGTCTATTCTAAGGGAAAGATTTGTCAAACAAGTAGAGTTATTAAAATAGAGCACATAAAGGTGTTTATGGGGGCATAAATGTCATGTGTATGGTGCGGTTTGTCTAGATCATAATGGTGCAATTATTGGAAGAAAAATCCTAATATTGTGCTTCAATTACCCAAGTCATGGTAAGGGATCAAATGATATGAACCAAGGAAAGGATAATAGGAAAACTTTTATTTGCTAAATGTCCGACTAAAATCAGTCTAAGATGGCTACTAGGGTGCTAAGGGTATTATAAAATAAGATATCATACAAGGTATACTTAACTGACTTAGTAGAAAGATGGTTCTACTATAAACCATAGCTAATAAAGGTATAAAGAGAAATTCTATACTAAGATGCAGAATAAAGAAGAGTTCAAGGGGGATGGGTCGATTACAAATTTGAGGTCAATGCGAATAAATATTTCAAGCAAAAATTGTCAAACGGTCGCAAATAAGATCCTAGGACAAGTTTACTATATCTTCATCTGCATAAAATAATCATAGAAAGCGAATCAACATGCACTAGGTTGGCCAGACCATCATGCACCGATTCTGATTAGACAAATTTTAGTGGGTGCACCCAATAATATATGTGTCAAGAACAAGCTTGAGAAAAGAAGAAGCTTGAAAAACTAGGCTATAACAGCAATATTAGTCAAGACGATAAAAATAAACGTACAGAAGAAAAGAAAGTACAAGATAGTTCAAGTCCAAAACACAAAAATGATTTGACCTTTCTAGTTGCCCTCTCTAACCTTAGTTGAGCTAGGGATAAGAACCCACAAAGTTATGTCTAGGTAATCTAAATACTTATACCAACATATAGTCAGTGATCCAACTAATTTCTTAATGGTCCTGAGAAAAGTATGATGCTAAACTACAAGGTATACTACCCAACTTATAAGAATTGAACTAGTACTAACTGTCTCTTTAGGGAAGCAAGTTTATCCTACCAAATTGTAGCAACAACATAGAATTTTCTAGAGAAGCAATTAATCCTAACATGAGAAGAAAAAAAATCCTTTGGTCTATTCAAAAGGATAAGACGTAATGATCTGCTTTCCATTATTGCTTAAGAAAACAAATTTTGGATCGATAGTACTAGAATTATGCAGCACGATAAATAGTAAATCAGGAAAGAAAATAAACTAATTAGATAATAAAAAAAATCCTTATAGCATTTAGCTCGGCAACCGTGGCATGAGCTAAAGGTGAAGGAAAATTTTTATTACGAAAATATCAACCAATATTGTCTACAGGTAAAGTAACAAACAACTAAATAGATATTCCTAATATTAATACTAATAATATAATACTAAAATATAGGAGAAGATATACTGGTTGACGGATTTGGGGTATGGTCAAGAAAAATTTATAGACATCTATAGCTCTAAACAATTAGGGAATCATGATACTAGTTTAGGGTCGAGAACAAGGATGATAAAATTTTAAGAAGAAGACATAGTCACATGGGTCGATGACTTAACTATAACTGCATATAATCACTATCATGGCTATGAAAAATATGGCAACTAAGGTGTGACACTTCTATCTCATTAGAGTAACATCCTCTATGTTTATTTCCTCATCAAGATAAAAAAAAATCAAATTCCTGTAAATAAAATTTCTTCATAAATTCCTTCAGTATAAAATCTTTAAATCAAAACAATCATCCACCAATTTCCTTAATCTCTTTAAGATCGTCGCATATAATCATAATTATAACTTTAAAATACCCAACCAATCCTTTTATCATCACACCAACTCCCTTTTATTTTCCCCCTTTTTTTTCCTCAACTTTAATTCAGTTTACCTAATATAAAAGATTGTAATTCTCTTATGAAAATACTTAAATCAATCACCGAGATAAATATTATCATAATACTAAATTCTTCTTTTTTTTTCCAAAAGAAACTTCAATAAAATTTATCAATCTAAAAAAAAAAGATTTAAATCTCAAATTTTTTTTTCAATCAAAATTTGTTCCATCAAACAAAATTCAATCACAAAAAAATACCTCAAATTTCTAAATCGATCCTCGAAATAAACTTTATTATAGTACAAACATCCTTTTCTTTTCTCCTCAAAATTTTTAGATTAAAATTATCCAACTCCAAATTTTAAATCACTTTATGAAATGCATCAAATTTCTAAATTCTTCTTAAATAAACCCTTTTTTTTCATCAAGGTCAAAATATTCAATCTTTAAAGAAATATAAATCTCATAGGCAACTCTTAACTATTTCTATTTACAATCATCTATCCTCAAATTAAAAAAAAAAATTTATTCTTCTATTTTGGAAACCAACATAAATCATCAACCAATTTAAATCTCATGTAGCAATGTGAATATTTAAATTTTTAATCATCAAGTTGATTTTATATCCTCTCTAACCAATCATAGAATTTTTTTTTTTAAAAAAACTCAAATCAGAACTTTAAATCATCCTCTCAAATCGATCATCGAGTTTATTTTATTAATCAACTTCTAACAGTCTTTCCCATATGAGTATAAGTAATCTTTCTCACTATCATTCGAAATTGATATATCATTACTACTCAACTTTGAATTAACTAATCATTCATGCAAAAATTATATCTTTCAAAAATATGGTGTTCATCAACCTGCAATATTTAGTACTTTCCAAGAATTCAATTATAGACTCAACCGCATAATTAGCTGCCAAGGTAACCCATCTAGCCATATAGTTAACTCAAGAGTGTATATAGTATAGCATCTTCCAAACCTCTATCAATCATGACAAGCAAGGGGTACGGTAAATTAGATCGAGAAGGATATAATTGCAAGGAAGTCAAAGAGTCAGAAGATATAAATCAAAGAAGAGATCAAGTATTTCGAGGAGTTTGAAATGAGTCGAAATCAAACGAGATCAAAGGATAAAAAATAATCAATTGTGGATGAGACACAATAGTCCTAATCCTATACGCAGGCTTGCTTGGTACGGTAAAGTAACCAAACAATATTTTCTCGACCTGCATGGGCCACCACTAAAAACATGTCACGCCCCGGTTCCAAAATATGTGGGACCAGGAATACGTGGCGTGCCAGCTGTACGATCAAGTATAGAAAAACCCCAATTTAATGGACTATACTCGATCATAGTACGCTGAAGTAACAACTAAATAAGATACAGGCAGGTAAATACTAATCTCATCCACAGGAAAAATCACAGAATAAAGCTGGAAGGAATGAAAATAACTCTGAATCAAACTACAAGTCATGACTAGTGGAAAATATCCACCAATAAATGTATGAATGAACTACTAAAAGAGTACAACTGAACCAGAAAAGAAATAGATAGCCACTAGCAGAAATCACCTAAGAACTCAAGAAACTCACGAGGCTCAACATTGAAGTCCTCGTCAGCAAAAGTCTCCAATCTCCGTAGTCCGTCGGTACCTGTGCTCGTCCCAATCTGGAAAAGGTGCCAGGTCCTCAGAGGGACGTAACAAGTACACAAGAAATCGACATGCATGATAGTACAGGGCAGTATATAAATAACTAGAACAAAATGTAACATAACCATCTCCCCAACCAAACAAGGACAGGATATATCATGCAACATACAACAGGTAAACTAACCATCTATGTGTAAAATGCACTCGAGACATCTCTAGTGGCACATGAGAGGGGGAGAAGAAGAAGAAACGGCCACCAAGCGTTCTACGGTTTGAGAAACGAGGGGCTACGAGCATCCAGCGTCCATTAGAAACAAAAATTCTCATACACCACTAGTAGACTCTCCCCACCCAATGTATATCCATACCGTATACGCGGTACAAATAATATGCAAGACGTAATAGTATATATAAGTAGACCTGTACCAACCACTAGACAGACGCGAACTCACGTGCCAATGATCAGTCGACACACAAATCCATGCTCTCAACTCACTCATATAGTGATCGTGTATGATACGGTGTCCGGCTAGAAGGTA
Source organism: Iris pallida (assembly GCA_029216955.1). Taxonomy (NCBI): domain Eukaryota; kingdom Viridiplantae; phylum Streptophyta; class Magnoliopsida; order Asparagales; family Iridaceae; genus Iris; species Iris pallida. The sequence goes on from JANAVB010014407.1 coordinate 21,780, forward strand.
CCACATACCTTCACAATACACGGGATAAGTCCACTACTACTAGACGCTGTGCACACAACTGAGAAGTAACTAGGTAACATAAACTAACTGCAAAAATATACAATCAAGCAAGGTGTACTTGCCTGTGTCCAGCAACTGAGTATCCGGGTCCAAGATAGAGTCCGAGTCCCGCGAAGCAAATAATCCTATATAAGCATTAACTCTAATTAATTACTAATTAACCAAATTAAACCATATATTGAATTGCTAATTAATCAATAATTAATATCAAACCATCATTACTAGCTAATCAATACCAATAATTATGAATAATAATAATATACAATAATAAGTATGAAATACTTATTACTATAATTTTATATTCTGAAATTATTAATAAAATTAATATATATCTAATAATTAATTAATTACTTATAAATAATTAATTAATCATTTAAATAACACAAGCGTTCACAATTTCCTAATAATACCAACAAAATTTGTAAGAATCCAGGAAAATCATTTTTATTCTAATAAGCTAAATAATGACAGAAATAATAGATATATATATTATTTGCAAAGAAACCATAAATAGGATTTTCTTTATTTAATATAAAAATCTATCTAATAACTAGATTAGTGCTAATAATTATAAATACTAGTTAATAAATAGTAAAAAGATCTAAATTGGTTATAAAATACTTTTCCATGATAAAACTACTGTAAATAATATTTTTAATATTATTTACCTAATTATAAGTAATTAAAAACATTTAACTACTACATATATAAAATTACTATTTTAGCTATTAAAATTAGAATTAAATATTAAAAATTCACTAATAAATTGTGAAAATTCATATTTCACAGAAAATAACATTTTTCCAACAGTGACTATACTTTTATGAACATTACCATAATAATTTATATTTAATATAAATTAAAACTAGTAATGAACTAATTACATAATCAATAATATTTAACACTGATTTAATATAAAATAAATAACAAACATAATTATTTTATTCTGAAAATTTTACAGTAAATAGACATAATTATTATTTACAAGTTTTGTATAAATCTCATTAATTAATTCTTAGTGAATTAATTAATAAAAATCCTGAAACAGTGTAAATAAATAGTCATTTAGATTCAGTAATTCACAGTTTAAAATATAATTAAAATATCTAAACTATTTATTAAATCCTGAAAATTTAACAGTAAATAGATTACATAATTACCTACAAATTATGTATAAGATCATAACAAGTAATTCCCGATGAATTAAATTCTCTAAAAATCAAAAACAGAATATATAATACTGTAGAAATTGCACAAAAACTGCAGTAATACATTCCCTTTAAATGTTTAATAAATACTAATAAATTGTGTAAAAATCTGTCATAATTAATATAGGATCTACACTAATGACTCTAATCATTAGGCTAATAATTTAGATACTTTTTACTATCAATTAATCATTAATTAATTGATTAATACAGCCATAATCACACAAATTAATTCATCAATGCAAATAACCTAATTGTTTCAACCTAATCACACGTGTAAGAGGACACGTGGGGGGGTCGGGGCAGTACCTCGCCGAGGCAGGGCTCGACGGCGAACCCTCCGGTCCGGTGGCGCCGGTGGTAGCGGTCGGTGGTGGCCGCCCGTTCGCTGCAGTCGCGGCAGTCCCGATCTCGCGGCCTCGAGCTCCTCCGGGGGGTCGTCGGGATCCTTTGGCCGACGGTGGGGGGGGGGGGGGTGACTAGGGGATGGCCGGCTATGCTCTAATGGTGGTAGCGACGGCTAAAATGAGTAAATCTGAGATTAGGGTTCGGTTTAGCCTACACAAGGAATAACTATATGTATATATACTAAGTTGAGGGTGATCCTTTATACAAGGAACCCTAACGGGTTTGGGGTTCGGTTTGGCCTATCGGGTTTGGGCCTAAGTTAGGGTTAAACTTAAGGAATGGTTTGGTTGCTAGGAATTTTAACACCACATCTATATAAGTATAGATATATATATAATCTAAAAATAAAACCAATTGAATGATAACACTATATATATATATAATTATTGATATAAATATAATCTAATAATAAATCTATATGAAACTTGGTTAGAGTTTATAAATATTTAATAATTAATGTAACAGCATTTATTTAACAAATAACAATATTTAGTAATCTTGCATCTATATATATTACAATATAAATTAAAACCTGATTAGAATAATTAATTATTATTTAATTAAAATAAATTAACAAGCTATTCTTCAAATAAAAAAATAATTTTAAAAATTTCCTGAAAATTCTGGGGGTTACATACAATTTACAAGTACAAATTAATTAAATACAATAAGATCCAGGAGAGGGGAAAGAGCCGTCGTTGAGCAAGGAATACTTGCCTAGAGGGCTCGGCTAGGTAAGCAAGTCTTCGGCGATCATGGTCCAAGCTAGCACGTCCATCGAGGTCCTCAGAATACATAATAAACAATTATTACAATTAAATAATAAAATAATAACATGAAGCATGGAGGATGGCAGAAGGCTATACCGTACGGATCCTGCAAGCAGCGCAGGGATCTGGCACAGAAACTGAGGCACGCGCACCGATACAGGCACGCAACCCGAGACATGTACGTGTATCGAGACGCGTACGAGGATCGAGGTGGCACGAAGATCGAGACGAACAGAGACAACATGCACATAAATCGAGATGCACACATAGATCGAGGAATCACGAATATCGGAATGGCATACGAATCACGCGACACGCAAATCGAGACGTGCGAATCGAGACAGCACACGGACCAATGCGGTACGTAAATCGAAGCGAGCACATAAATCGGAATAAGCACGCAAATCGAGACAACACAAGATACAATATGACACGCAAATCGATATGGCACACAAATCGGTACGTACACGTAAATCGAGACGACACGGGTCACGAGGTAGGCACAAAGGCCGAGATACGAAAATCGAGGTGGTACACAAATCGAGATGGCACGGTTCCCGAGGCAGCGCGGGGCTCGAGGCGTCCCGCTGCCCAAGGCAGCACGTGGATCGGGTGCACAAAAACTGGGACAGCACACACACCAAGGTACACGCAACCCGAGATGACATAAAATCAAAGGAGCACGGAGTACGAGGCAACATGTACACCGAGGTGCACGTATCCCGAGGGGTTCACACCCCAAGGCAGTACACAAATCGAAGAAGCGCACGCTGTACGAGTGCACACTGCTCGAGGCAGCCTACTGCACAAAGCAGCACGCTGCTCGAGACAACACGTGCCCTGAGGCACGCAGATCGAGGAAAAGAAAGGCAGGCGGAGGGGACAGCAGCCGCGGTGGCGCGGTGCTCAGAGAAGAGAGAGACGAGGCGAGGCGAGGGCTCACAGCCAGCGCGGAAGAGAGGGCGGCAGCAGCAGCTGCACCACGAAGGGGAGACGGAGATGGAGACTGCAGCGTCAGCGGAGGGGCCGGAGGCCGCGGAGGAGAGGGTGGTGAGGGCGGTGCTGGTGATGGCGGCCGCAGCTGAGGCCGGGGACGACGATGATGATGGTCGTGGAAGTGGTGGTGGGAGCAGTAGTGGTGGCGGAGGAAGAGATGGTGGTGGGAGTAGTGGTGCCGGCGGCCACGACGAAGCTGGCCGGGCCGGTCGTCGGGGGAGGGAGGACTCGGCGAGAGGGTGAGGGAGGAGAAGTGAGGAAGAGAAAAGTTGAGCGGAGAGGAAAGCTAAGGGAGAGAGAAATGAGTGGGGAGGAGAGAGAGGGGCTGGTGGCTGTGGGGTGGCGGCCGGCTGCTCCATGGAAAGGGGGAGAGAGAGAGGTGAGGGTTAGGTTAGAGAGAGGAGGGGTAGTTATTTAGGATTAGTAATACATATAATAATAACAATAATAATAATGATGATAAGGATGATATTAATAATAATAAAAACAATTTAATAAAAGCTGACCATGTTAACCCCCAATAATAAAAAAAAATATATAATATAATATAATAATAGAAGTATAATCAAATGTCAGGCCTAAACAAGTAAGGCCAGCACAAGTCCAAAAAAATAAATAAAATTTAAACAAATACGAAATTTGAAAATAACCCATATACGATCATATACCTATTATCAAAATAGGGATATGACATCCTACCCACCTTACAAAAATTTCGTCCTCGAAATTTCGAAATCATGTAATATAGTATTTTCAAAACTAGTATATATATATCATAAAAACTCTACCCACCTTTCAGAAATCAAGTAATAAAATTAGAAAAGCACAAAATCTCAATATGAAACGCCAAAGAGAACAGTGTATGGCTACATAAATCAACTCGTAAGGTAAATCCAAACAATGAAGTAATCTCGAAAAATCAAAATCTCACATGCACGAAATAACTCCATAAATCAAAAACATGTACAAAATATCGAAAACAGTATCAGAAAACCTGAAAGCCCCACTTCATGAAAATCTGCATAAAATCATAAAACACAGGATCTATCTCGAGCCGACGACTGTAGTTTCCCAATATCCGAAAAATGTGTGTCATGGTCATTCCTTGTCACGCCACCCGAAATGGCTGCAAAAGATTCACCATGACACTATAATCGAGCGGCTGCAACTTTCATTACCATGCCGTCAAGGTATACTAGGTTCATCCGGACACTCTTGACAAATACCCAAAAACGAATCATATCCATAACTCACATATCCAAATCACTAAAATCACAAAATCTCTAATAATATAACGAGTCCTAGAAAACAATCAAAATCAAAATCCAGGTGAATCGTAACACACATCCAAAAATCTTTAATAATAACCATAAGATAGCTTTTCTACGAAAATACTCCATATCCGTAGAAAAATACTCCAAACCAAGGATCCATATCAAAACATAATATACAGAAAGTATACCTATAATCAAAATCTGAAACAGATAATCATGAGTATGGAATTGTCTAGAATCAAAGGAGCTGAATTCATACAAAAATATCCACTGGATACTCAACAAATGTTAAAATATCCAATCTCAGAGTCCTGATGAAATCTTCCTTCTACAACAATCAAGCCAACGCTCGAAGAGGCGATAATAATACTAATTCAACATGAAGTCAACCCATGAAAGGGATAACAAGAATCAACCAAGGCGAAACACCGGTAGAGAGTACAGAACCCAAGATAAATAATCATGTAGCCCAATAATGGAGATAAGATGAATCTCATCCGATAAAACGATCGACATGACCAACTATAGGATCATATCTACCAAACAAATCAGGGATAGATAAAAACAAATAAGACAGGGCAAAGCAAAATAGGTCCAGGTAGAGATGAGGACCAATTCACAAGTTCAAGGGAGCGAAGGGCAAGTGTAGCAAGTTAGAATCCTAAAAAATAGTGGACTGAGATCAATAATTATGTGATACCCAATAATATCTCAAATCGAGACCTGCATGGACCACCAATAAAACCTTGTCATGCCCCAGTACCGGAATACGGGGACGGACGTAGGCCAGCTACACCATATAAGGTATGAAGACGTTATACAGCGATCGTGGCTGTCAATCTTGTTGGCTATCCTAGCATGCAAGCAGTCTATGGCCTAAATCTGATCACATATCCATAGGCAATATTCAATGAAATAACTACAAGAGAGATAATCATATGAAAAGCAGAAAATACTCATATGATAATCAGAGATTCTATAATACATGATAATAATGTAGACGAATATACCTTCCCACAGTTCCTAGCATGGTCTGGAACTGAAGTACATCCTCCAAGTTAAGTCTGGAAGATCTATAGGGTCGGTCACAGGCAATCTGGAAACAATACAGGGTTGGTCAGGCCAATCGTAGCAAGTACCAGAAAGGAAGGCTCAAGGACGGACGAAGAAAACCAGCAGAATAATATATGACAGGAATAACATGTATAAACAGCAGTAATGAGGGTAAAGGATCGTGCGGTACCAATGCACGAGTACAGAATATAAGGCAGCAATCCAACTAATACGTAAGTAACCAACAATCATCACAGTCATCCTAACATCCACTAATACTTGCATCACCAACTGGAACTCGTAGTCTGACATCGGAACAGTAACCTGCCCCTACATCAAATAAGAACAAGGAAATGAATTACCACACCGGGACAGCGTTACGTGCCAGCCAGCTTAGCAAGCAACAAGCCATACAATTTATGTGAATAAGCGGCCACTCAAATGTCTACGGCTATCTATGTGGAGGTTGGGTTACCCCAATAATGCAATATAAGAATCCTCAGATCATGCTGTCCAGCAGGGCTAATAAGGCCAAATAATAATGCATAGCACATGGATAAGCACTGGTCCCTCAAAGGCAACCATGCAAAACAGATCAATCATATGGCAGTACATATAGTAGTCGGATACTGCCATCCGCTATTGCGGACGATAACAAAATCTGGGGCGGTCATCCTTGCGCTAGACAGGTAATAGCACCTGTGGCGGCTGGCATGCACGATCTCGAGATTCTGTTCCCTTCCAATGCTTTTACCATCTTTAGTTGCCTAGATTAACCCTATATTTATCTGGAATCACATATCGTGGTCACATGCTCATCCTCCTAGATGAGTACCTCAGTACGGGTATACTAAGTACGAATCTACCTCGACACTGAAAGTCTCAAATCTGGATTCATTCTTAGTGTAATGCAGCGAACAGTCAATCAGTCCTAACCACGCTAAAACACAGGCCAACTACCTTGTCCGTACTGGAAAATAAATGCACTGTCATATAACACATAGAATTATGTAGCACCTCAGTGCACGCATAGAATAGCACCTCAGTGCACACGTAAGATAGCACCTCAGTGCACACATAGAATAGTACCAGCACGGGTACAAGTAATTAAGTCAGGAACATGGTCAATCGGTCAATCACATGGAGTCCTCTGTCCACAACGTGGCATAGATACAAGGTTAGGTACATGGTCAGGATCTCTACTATAGTAGCATCTCATGTACACATAGGGTCTACAGCTCTAATCATCAAGTCAGTCTACCCACCGGATCAACCTTTCAATAGTCTTCCCATCCCCGATAGGATAAATATCATATCAGGAAAATACGATCACTTGGTACTAGGCTAATCGCTATAGACAATGCTAGGCCCTTTGGCTCACAAGAATCCTCTGCGTCATTGATCTCAAGCTATCAGCAACTAAGTCTCCCAACTACCGGGATACAACAAAGGTACCAGGTTTTAGGCGCTTAGAAAGTCGAGTGAAAATCATATAATACCCCGATATTCTTCTCGTTCCGCAAAATATTCGCGATCATCAAAATCCAAGAATCCACATTCATGTCCGATCGAATTAGAACATCATCAAAAGAAATCGCAATACGATCCAAGAGTCCATGTGAGTCTATCAATCATCTCGAGACATCTCTCCCTAGTACTCAATCCTCTGATATATCCAAAATCACAAATCCCGACACTTAGGACAACTATCAGTCCTAGCTGGCTAGACTAGGATAACTCCTACGAATGAATGGTCAGGGGACAAGAATATATTAATTAAATATCGCCGAAAGAGTGGCAAAGATTACATGAACCACTCTGGAGCAGATCCACAACCCTTAAACCAAACAAGGACCAGGATTACAGACCGTCTCCCGAGTAGAACCGTGCTCCTTACGCTATCCGACGGACAAGACAGTTCAGGAGCTAGGCGACTAATCTAGTATGGAGTCTACCTAGCAGGCAATGGGATCAGGTATACTATACCAAGATGAACATGCACGAGCCCAGTCCAGCAAACCAAAAGAATGGTTTTGTCCAATCCTTCGAACCGAATTCCCGATCGAAAATTCTGGAAAAATTCGACAGAGTCTCCTTTGTATTCTGGACGGGAGTACCCTACGAATTGGGGCTAAAATCCACTCGGCGCAAACCGCCGCAGAATCGCAGGCTGAGAACACTAAGTCTCAGCTTCCAGCAACGCTACCATGCGTACTGAAAACCAAACCACAGCCGAGAACACTAAGTCTCGGCCTCCAGCAGCACTACGATGCGTACTGGGTGCCAAGCCAACACATGCTACAAGAATCACCACGCAGGGCGCACTAAGACCACAGTCATATCCAAGCCACAAACAAAGTCATAGAAATAGTTAGCCAAAGCCGTTACCCGACAGCGAGTCGGACACGGGGCATACGTGGACAATCCGTACAAGTGAATCTTGCTCGTGTCCTCGGAGGTATAGATGACCCATCCGAGTTGTCCGATACGGTCTATCTATCGGACCAAGCTATCCTAAGTTATCATCATGGTTGTTCTACTACTAGGCTACACTAATCATGGTTATACAATTTACAAGTACAAATTAATTAAATGCAATAAAATCCAAGAGAGAGGGAAAGAGCCATCGATGAGCAAGGGATACTTGTCTAGAGGCTCGGCTAGGTAAGCAAGTCTTCGACGATCATGGTCCAAGCTAGCACGTCCATCGAGGTCCTCAAAACACATAATAAACAATCATTAGAATTAAATAATAAAATAATAACAGAAAGCATGGAGGATGGCAGAAGGCTATACCGTACGGATCCTGTAAGCAGTGCAGGGATCTGGCACAAAAACTGAGGCACGCAGACCGATACAAGCACGCAACCCAAGATATGCACGTGTATCGAGACGCGCACGAAGATCGAGCTGGCACGAAGATCGAGACGAACAGAGACAACATGCACATAAATCGAGACGCGCACGTAGATCGAAGAATCACGAATATCGGAATGGCATACGAATCATACGACACGCAAATCGAGATATACACTCGAATCGAGACGGCACAAGGACCAATGCGTACTACTAAAATAACCCCTTTTAGCGACATCAGAAGACGTCGCTAAATAAGGTAAATCCGTCGCTAAAATCTATTTGCGACGTATTTAGCGACGAAAATTGGATGTCGCGTATAGGCAAGTCGCAGATGACAATTTTGTCGTAGCACGTCGCTGTTTGCGACGTCAGGTTTAGTGTTGCTAGACGTCGTAAAATGTGCGACAGATAGCGACATAACCCTACGTCGCCAAAATAGCGACGTAGAGCGACCACTTTGCGATGCGGTAAACTTTATATGATGACATGGCATGGCAGCCACGTGGACACTTTAGCGACGCCTAGCGACAAATTTAGCGACGTCCGCTCTCATGTTGTCATATCCCATGTCAGCGGTTTAGCGACTTCTTATTTACGTCACTATTTAGCGACGTATAGCGACGTGTACAGGACGTCACAAAATGTCGCAGAACGTCGCTAAACGTCGTAGATATTAAAAAAAAATTTTAAAAATATAATTGGTATTTTTGTTATGCTGTGTGTCTGTGTTTACAGTGTGTGTGAAGTGCAGTGTTCGAACCTGTAGATGGTTTCGAACACTGCATTTCACATTCACTGTAAACACAGACACACATCATCACAAAAATACATATTATATTTTTTAAAAATTTTGGCAGCACCTCCTTTGTATATCAGATCATCGCTTATAACCCAGCGTAGGTATATTTGTCATCCCCGTCGCAGATATCACAAAGTAAATATCACAATAAAAATATGAGACAGTGCAAAGTAAATATCACAGACGCACATCCTCACAAACATCCAATAGAGTTAAATAAAAATGGAAGATGATAAAAAGTCTTCCACCAAGTGTATAAACAAAAGTGTACCAATAAACAATTTGCCCATAGGGCCAATACAAACAAGTCATAAAAAAATCAATAAAATTACTGCGGACCCCTGCCGCGCATCTGGGATAGAATGTAGTCATACTGCTCCTGGGTGAGCTGCACCGTAGGGGCAGTAGAAGGCAGTACAATGTCTGGAGTCGACACCGTCGATGGATCGGGAGGATGTATCTGCTCCAGCTCTCGCAGTCGCTCACCATAAACAGCAAGGGTACTCACCACCCTCTCATGTACTCGCCTCAAGCGAAGCCGAAACTTGAGTGAGTGAGACAGACATGCTCCTCTACGATCCCTCCAGCTCGACCTGTCTACGCTCTGTACGCTGCGTAGACTCGGTGAGCGTGTGCAAGCTGGCAGCTGTAGCCTGATGCAGACTCATCAACTCCTGTATACTGCGCTCGACCGCATCAAATCGTCCGATGACGATCGGAGGGTCGGATCGTCGCTCGACCGTATCAGAAATCTGCTGCTGTAACTCGTGACGTAGCTCCTCGATCTGACGACGAACATCCTCAGCTCGTGATGACGCATGCGAAGCCGAAGACTGCGCACTGACATAGGGGGCCCGGGATGACTCCGAAGCCAAATACGTGCCGTAGGATCCCATACCGTAGTACGTACCCTTCTGAAGACCGCCAACGGCGGTCATCCAGAGCTCGTCCGGCGATGGAGCCGTAGGCAGCTGGGAGGAACTACCAGCCCCTCCCTCTGCTGGCGTACTAGTAGCAGCAGCCGCCTCCTCCTGTAGCCGAACAAACTCGGCCTAGAACAATGTTTGCTAACGTGTAAGTGTTTGCTAAAGTCTATATTGATATCTATTTTCCTATTTTCTAAATTATAGTAAATTAATATAAAGAATAGAACGTACATATGCCTGCGTCGCCATCTCATCAATGAACTCCACAGCCCTCCGATGGGTGACCAGGAAGACGGTCACCATGTTCGGGTCCTCATCCTTTTTTACCTGTTAAAATATATTATCTATTATTAGTATTAAACATTCTATCGAACTATATATAAATTAATGTCCGTCATAGGAAACGTACCAGACGACGAAAATGCTCCGTCATCGAAATGGAGCCACCACACTGTTGGCCCATTAGGTCATATGGTCAACCTGATTTTAATAATTGATCAAACTCTGTCTGGATATACGAAGCTAGTCAGAACATCTCGGATTCTTGGACATGATCAAGATTGGCTATCCACTGAATTCAAGACCGAAGATCTATTTGCCTACTCGAGTCTGTAAATTCCTTATGCAATGTATTTTTTATTTTATTTGAGTCTAGGAATATATTGTACACCGAGTCGTACTGGCAAATAGGCTATCCCTTAAATGAGTTCAAAATATTTTTAAAATGACCTCTCAAAAAGGTTTACAAAAAGGTTTTTAAAAAGGTTTTCAAAAATCACCAAAAGCTTTTTCAAAAACCCTAACTAAACCCTGACTTAACCCTGACAGAACTCGGACCGAGTTCGGCCAGAGTTCAGCCAGAGTTCGGTTGGTGGCCGTTGTGATTTTGAATCCTTGAAACTTGGTCCTCCTGCAGTTGCAGATTTGACCGAGATTTGCTCAAAGAGTTCTGTCCGAATTCTGCCCGAATTCTGTCAGAAGTCTACCTTTGGAACTCCTATAAATAGAGAAGGATTTCGATCATTTTAATTCACTTATTCACTTTCAATCTTCTCTCTATCTAAAGCTTTCAGTCTTCCAAAGAGTTTTCTAGAGCTTTCAATTTTAGATCCCAAGCCAGTTACAATCCTCTAGTCAATTTGCCAGTGCGGTACAGTCTAGAAGTTTCTGAGAGATTGTAATCAGAAGGCTTGATTGAAGAATATCTCTTCACATTTGAAGTTGGACGAGTTCTTCATATCAAAGCTCGCGTTGTAGAAGTTACAAGGACTTCGTAAGAAAACTTGCGATTTTTCCAATAGTGGATTCAACTGGTAGCAAGAGTTCTACCGACTGGATTAGTCCTCAACAGAGGGATACCAGTATACATCGTTGTCTTTGCGTTTGCTCTCTTAACTTTGCCTTTACATTATTTATGTGATTAATATTCTGTGATTGTGCTGCTAACATTTTTTTTTAATTAGCATTATTCCGCTGCCAACTCTATTCACCCCCCTCTAGAGTATTACGCTTTACTATTTCATTCCTACAATTGGTATCAGAGCGGGTGTTACAGGTAAAGCAAAGGTAACAGTGCAATTATTTATTCATTTTAATTAACTGTTATATAGATCACAGCACAACACATGGCAACTGTGAAATTCACAAGTGAAGGCCAGGCCACAAACAGACCCACACTGTTTGATGGTACGAATTAATATATTGGAAAACACGGATGAGTTTTTTCTTGAAATCTCTTGACTTTGATTTATGGTCCATTGTTCTTGATGGCTATCAAAAGCCACATCGTATAAATGTTGATGGAGTTTTAGTTAAAAAAACCCCATAGCAGATATACAGAAGAAGAAAAGAAAAGGGCCAGTCTTGACGCACGTGCCATTAATGCTCTTTTTTGTGCTTTAGACAGAACTGAATTTAACAGGGTGTCTATCTGCACAACGGCTAATAAAGTGTGGAAGCTACTTGAAGTCACACATGAAGGCACGACTCAAGTCAAAGAATCTAAAGTCAGCAGACTTACTCAAGAGTACGAGGCGTTCAAGATGAAGACCAATGAAACAGTTACATAAATGTTCGAGAGGTTCTTGGATATTGTAAATCCTTTGTCCTCCCTAGGCAAAGATCACAGTAACCATGAAAAGATTCGCAAACTCCTGCGAGCTCTCACCAAGAACTGGATTCCAAAGGCTACTGCAATCATTGAAGGGAACGACCTCACAACTATGTCCCTCGAAGTACTCATGGGTAAGCTACTCACTCATGAACTGGAGCTACAAGATTTTGAAGAGCCTGCACCAAAGGAGAAGACGATCGCTCTCAAGGCTCAGCACAAAAAAGCTGCTGAAGATGACTCAGACAGCAGTGGATCTGACGCTAAAGATCAAGCACTCCTAGCAAGGAAGTTCAAAAGATTCATGAGACATGAGAAGAGAGTCAAAGAGAACAATAGCAACAACTGGTATCAAGAAGATGCTGTCTGCTATGGTTGCAAGAAGAAGGGACACATGAAGAAGGATTGTCCCACAAACTCATCATCAAGCAAGAAGAGCAACAGGTATGAAAAAGGGAACCTGAAAAGATCAACATCACGGAAGTATGCCAACACTAGCATATGGCATGAAAGTGAAGCCAGCGACTCAGAAGACGCTGCAAACGTATGCTTTATGGCATCCGATCAGGTGAAACACCCTTCACATGCTAGAAGCAAATGGATCCTCGACAGCGGTTGCTCACGACATATGACCGGTGACGCTACCCTATTTGCAACACTGTCGAAGAAAAAGAAGGAAGGCTATGTCGCCTTCGGTAATAACTTGAAAGGGTATATTATTGGTATCGGTGATGTTGGTAAGTCTCCCTATCCTGTAATAAGGATGTCTGTCTGGTTACCGAGTTGAAACATAATCTACTCAGCATAAGTTATCTAGCTGATCATGGTTATGGCATCAACTTTGGCAAAGACAAATGTACTATAGTTGATAGCTCAACTGGTAGTACTATCTTTGAAGGTATCAGGGAAGACAATATATATGTTTTCTATTTGTTAGAAGAAACTAACATTTCAAGTAGATGCTTAATGGCCAAAAGTGATGAGAGTCATCTGTGGCATATGAGACTCGGTCACGCTAATATGGATACAATATCAAGATTATCCACAAAGAAGCTAGTACGCGGTTTACCGGACATTACATTCAAAAAGGATTCGGTATGCAGCCAATGTGAAAGGAACAAAGCTACCAGATCCACATTCAAGTCAGTAAACGCAGTATGTACTACTAGACCTCTACAATTGCTTCATATGGACTTATTTGGTCCTAGCAGAGTTGCTAGCCTCGGAGGTAAACTTTATGCTTTCGTAATTGTAGATGATTTCTCTAGATACACGTGGGTATATTTCTTGACACGCAAGAATGATGTATTATCCGAATTTGTCGTCTTTTGCAAGAAAGTTCAGAATGAAAAAGGTTACATGATCACTCGCATTAGAAGCGATCATGGTGGCGAATTCGAGAATGCTGATTTTGAGCAATTTTGTAACACACACGATTTTATACACGAGTTCTCCTGCCCTAGGACTCCACAACAAAATGGAGTTGTGGAACGTAAGAACAGAACTCTAACCGAAATGGCCAGAGTGATGTTAAACCAGTTTAGTCTACCCAAATATTTCTGGGCTGAAGCTGTGAATACAGCTTGCTTTGTTCTCAATAGAGTTCTAATTCGACCCAAATCGAAGAAGACTCCATTTGAGTTATGGTTTGATAGAATTCCTTCAGTTTCTTACTTTAGAATATTTGGCTGTAAATATTTTATTCTTAATACAAAAGACAATTTGGGAAAATTGATGAAAAGGCCGATGAAGGTATATTTTTTGGTTATGCGGCCAAGAGCAAAGGATACAGAGTCTTCAACAAAAGAACCATGATCATCGAAGAGTCAATCAATGTCACCTTTGATGAACTAAATCAGATGACGATCGATGACAATGACGAAGATCCAACTGTACCAAGCTCAACATCAGCTGATCCTCAACCAAGCTCTGCACTAACTGAACCTCCTAGAGAAGATCCAGGAACCAGCTATCTTCAGAATCTTCCAAAAAGGTTGAAATTTGCAGCTGATCATCCAAAAGATTTGGTAATTGGTGATATTACCAAAGAAGTAAGTACTCGTACATCCTGTAGAGATATTATTTCTAGTGTTGCATTTATTTCACAGCTAGAACCCAAAACTATTGATGAAGCATGTAGTGATAGTTTTTGGATAGATGCTATACAAGAGAAATTAAACCAATTTGAACGGAATCAAGTTTGGGAACTTGTTTCCAAGCCTATTGATCATCCGGTCATTGGCACCCGTTGGGTATTCCGAAATAAACTAAATGAGAATGGTTTAGTGACTCGTAACAAGGCTCGACTCGTAGCTCAAGGATACAATCAAGAAGAAGGTATCGACTATGATGAAACTTATGCCCCAGTTGCGAGATTAGAATCCATTCGCATGTTATGTGCATTTGCATGTTTTCATGATTTCAAACTTTTTCAAATGGATGTCAAGAGTGCTTTTCTAAATAGCTTTATAAAAGAAGAAGTTTTTGTAGCACAACCTCTAGGTTTCACAGATTTTAAAAACCCTGATCATGTTTTCAAGTTGAAGAAAGCTCTATACGGTTTAAAACAAGCCCCTCGTGCTTGGTATGATCGTCTAAGCTCTTTTCTACTTGACAACGGCTTTTCAAAAGGCAAGGTTGACACTACACTGTTTATTAAGTCTTTTAACGGCAAACTTCTTTTAATTCAAATCTATGTTGATGATATTATATTTGGATCTACTGATGAATCTCTGTGTCAAGAATTTTCTAAGTGTATGCAGAATGAGTTTGAGATGAGCATGATGGAAGAGCTGAAATTCTTTCTCGGATTGTAAATCAAACAAACTGATAATGGGACATTCATAAATCAAGCCAAGTACACAAAAGACTTGCTAAAGAAGTTCGATCTGGACAATGTCAAACCTATTGGCACTCCAATGGCATCTTCAATAAAGCTTGATTCAGATGAACATGGCAAGCCAGTCGACACACGTAAGTATCGAGGTATGATTGGTAGTTTACTTTATTTAGCTGCTAGTTGTCCAGATATAATATTTAGTGTTTGCCTGTGTGCACGTTTTCAAGCTAACCCAAAGGAATCACATTTGTCTGCAGTTAAGCGTATCTTTCGATACCTTAAAGGCACTTCTTCTGTTGGCTTGTGGTATCCCAAAACTAAGTCCTTTGACCTTATTGGTTATTCGGATGCAGATTTTGCTGGATGCAAAGTTGATAGAAAAAGTACCAGTGGCACTTGTCATTTCTTAGTCAAGGCTTTAGTCTCATGGTTTAGTAAAAAGCAAAATTCTGTAGCCCTATCAACAACAGAGGCTGAGTACATCGCCGCAGGACGTTGTTGTGCTCAGATTTTGTGGATGAAACAAACCCTAGAAGACTATGATCTATTTTACACACATATTCCTATTTTCTTTGATAACATGAGCACTATTAATTTGACTGAGAATCCAGTATGTCACTCTCGTACTAAACATATCGAGATTAGACATCATTTTCTTAGAGATCATCATCAAAATGGAGATATAAACCTTGTGTACATAGATACTGAAAATCAACTAGCTGACATCTTCACTAAACCTCTAGCGGAAGATTGTTTCAATTATTTATGTCGAGAATTAGGAATTTTGGACGTCAATAATATTAATTAATTTTGTTTTATGATTATATATTATTATACAAAAACTGTGTTAGAGACAAGCCAATAAAGAGTCTGTCTGTCACCACAACTACGATTGAAGCGAAGCGGTACTTAAGAGTTCCCCGGTGAACCTCCGCCAACTGGGACAGTACTCCTACAGCTAATCTGAGACAGTCGCTGTGTAACGACATTTAATTCATAAAATAATATTAATTATGTTAATTGAAGGCTAAAATAACTAATCTTTGAATTAAATATTTGAAATGAGACAATGAAAAAGAATGGCAAAAATCAACTATGAAGAACCCTAGGCGAATTCGGCCAGAGGTCTGACCGAATTCGGCCCGAGTTCGGTTGAGGGTGTCTGGTTATATATACAGAACCCGAGCAGCCCTTCTTCTTTATTGCTTCCAAATTATTTCAAACAGCAGCAGCAGCCGACCCGAGCACCAAAACCCTAGTTCTTCACCACCCTATTCCATCCAATCTAAGTGGTGAAATCTCTCCAAAATTTAGAATCGTGCGGAGATCGTCATTCTCTACGACATATCTTGATTTCGTGAGGTATAACTCCATCTCTCTCCACCTTTCTATTAGTGTATTTTTATTCCAATTTGCACATATGGCACCTAAATTCAATCCATCTAAGAGGAAGAAGACGACCCCTAGTGAGGAAGGGTCATCTTCGCATCCGCATACGGATTCCCTCTTCTCGCCGATCCAAACGAGCGACGGTACGTTCGACGGGTTTTTCTTTCAAACCCTCGACCAAGCCCTACTGTGGTATGGTGATTTTTCTATACGATCCATATGCACAGGCGCTCCAGTCAAATGGACTGTATTTCTTGATCATCGTCATTTATTTGAGGCATTAGGGTTACATCTTTTTGTTAAAATCTGCTTCCCTATAGCTAATGCTATTAGATTATTTTATTGCAATCTCATGTTAGACACTTTTGATGTGAGCACTCGTGTTAGAGGTATTGATATCAATTTCGATGATAGCCTCTTAGCGGAGATCCTTGGTATCCCTAACGAAGGTGAACCGCTAGTCGATATCACAGATTTTGATTTCCCGAAGACACAACACTCGGAAGTTTCAAAGCGGAACTCTGTGCACCTGATAGAGTACGCTCTGGAAAGTTCAAGGCTAACAACCTGAACTTGTTTAACTATGAATTGCATCGCATTATCTATTCCACTATCCTTCCAAAATCCACTTCAAAGGATGATGCGACTTCTCTTGAGCTGTCCGCCATGTACCATATTCTTAAGGGGATTCCATTTTCTGCCCCTAAGACCATGATTCAGATGATGGGTCGTTGTCGTGCAAGAGATAGAAATCTCTCTTACGCGATGATTCTCCCACGCATCTTTCAGCGCTTCGATATAGATCTGTCGACTTGTACTCAGGACCCTGAGCCCAATTTTTTCAGTTATCTCGTCGTAGCATGACTGCTACAGCTCCACCTCGTGCTACTCCTACTGCACCTCCTCCACCACCTCATCAGTATGCCATGACATTTGAGGGCATAAATCAGCATTTATCTGCTTTGCACGTCTCGATGACGGACATGGCTCGCGAGCGTGAGTTCCGCGACGTCACCCGTTATCAGGCGATGGCAAACTCCTTGGCTGATCTTCGTTTTGCTCAGACTGGTCATTCAGCCGGTTCCATCCCTCGAGATCCAGCTTTTTTGGGTTACCGTTGTGAGGATGAGGCTGTCCATGCCTACTTCCAGCCAGGTAACGTCTATGATTGGTATCGTGTACCTCGTGATTACGTTGGTGAGTTCTATGCTGGCGCCCCTACTCATCCTTCTGGCGCTGGTACTTCTGGTGCTGGTCCTTCAGGACATGCTGGTCGAGCTGATGTTGATGATGACGAGGATAGTGATGAGGAGATGTGATTTGATTTTTTTTGTGACATTTATTGTACACTTGGAAATGCTCCAACATTCCAAGTTTTTATCAGTACTATTTGATTTTTTTAGCAGTACTTTCTAGTTTGCTTCAGTACTATTTCATTTATGGACATGTTTATGGTGTTTCAGTTATGGCATTTCAGTTCATTTCAGCACTTTGTTTCAGTTTTAGCACTATCTTTTATACTGCTTCTTCATTACAAACTGTCTGTGAAATAGCATGCCTGAGATTTTTTTATGTTTTTGAAACAATACATGCCTGTAATGATATTTCTCTAATTTTTATGCCTTATTTCTTTTATATGTTTTCTCACTATTTGTTACTTATGCATTGATTGCGGGGGAGCCTTTTCTTTTGCAATTATTTTGCTAAGTGACAAAGGGGGAGAAAATTAAAGATCTAACATTTTTTGAGAATACAGGATATGAACAATACTTCTACTTTTTGATATTTTTGAACAAGCTTAATGTTATATCATTCATAGTTTGTCAATTATCAAAATGGGGGAGATTGTTGGCCCATTAGGTCATATAGTCAACCTGATTTTAATAATTGATCAAACTCTGTCTGGATATACGAAGCTAGTCGGAACATCTCGGATTCTTGGACATGATCAAGATTGGCTATCCACTGAATTCAAGACCGAAGATCTGTTTGCCTACTCGAGTCTGTAAATTCCTTATACAATATATTTTTTATTTTATTTGAGTCTAGGATATATTGTACACCGAGTCGTACTGGCAAATAGGCTATCCCTTAAATGAGTTCAAAATGTTTTTAAAATGACCTCTCAAAAAGGTTTACAAAAAGGTTTTCAAAAATCGCCAAAAACTTTTTCAAAAACCCTAACTAAACCCTGACTTAACCCTGACAGAACTCGGATCGAGTTCGGCCAGAGTTCGGCCAGAGTTCGGTTGGTGGCCGTTGTGATTTTGAATCCATGGAACTTGGTCCTCCTGCAGTTGCGGATTTGACCGAGATTTGCTCAAAGAGTTCTGCCCGAATTCTGCCCGAATTCTGTCAGAAGTCTGTCTTTGGAACTCCTATAAATAGAGAAGGATTTCGATCATTTTAATTCACTCATTCACTTTCAATCTTCTCTCTATCTAAAGCTTTCAGTCTTCCAAAGAGTTTTCTAGAGCTTTCAATTTCAGATCCCAAGCCAGTTACAATCCTCTAGTCAATTTGCCAGTACGGTACGGTCTAGAAGTTTCTGAGAGATTGTAATCAGAAGGCTTGATTGAAGAATACCTCTTCACATTTGAAGTTAGACGAGTTCTTCGTATCAAAGCTCGCGTTGTAGAAGTTACAAGGACTTCGTAAGAAAACTTACGATTTTTCTAATAGTGGATTCAACTGGTAGCAAGAGTTCTACCGACTGGATTAGTCCTCACAACCAGTATACATCGCTGTCTTTGCGTTTGCTCTCTTAACTTTGCCTTTATATTATTTATGTGATTAATATTCTGTGATTGTGCTGCTAACATTTTTTTAATTAGCATTATTCCGCTGCCAACTCTATTCACCCCCTCTAGAGTATTACGCTTTACTATTTCGTTCCTACACATACCACTTACCGGTGCTCGATCGCGCCACCTTGTCTTTGTCAGACCGCTCCTAGTACATAGGCTCACTGAATCTAGCCTTCATCGCAGCCCACTGCTCTGGCGTGATCCAACCATGGATCGGCTCTCCGGAGCGATCACGACACTTCTGGTCGTAGATCGCATCACGGATGAGCTTGGCTGCGACGGCAGAAAATTGGCCGTCGATCCTCGTCGCCCGGTTTGGTGGATAGAAATAGGTCCTCTACAAGAAGTAAAATACAAAAGTTGTATAATATACACAAATGATTATTAAAATTTAAAAATAAACAAATTTTTACCTTGAAGTGGGCAAACCAAAAGGCCTTCCTATCTGCGAGAGCATCTGAGTAGTTAATCCAAGGCCCACCATAGTTCTGCCTCAGAAATACCCCCAGCTGTCTCTGTACTGCAGAAGGTCGATACCTATACAATAATAATTCTCATGAATATATATGTACATATAATCATTTGAGAAATTTATATTAACTAATTAACTTACTTCATAGGCCGTCCGTCCAAATCTCCATACGCGTCTCGCCCGGGGGAGCGCATGGAGGGTCGCTCTCACTCCTCCTGCCGTGGACAAGATCAGTCTGATCGCCGTCCTCCATATGCTCGGTGTGGGCTCCCTCCATAGAGCCGTCGACAGAAGGAATGCTGGACGGGGGATCAGGGATGCTGGACGCGGGATCAGGAAGGCTAGACGACAAGGGAGGAGTCGCCAACCTGCTGGAACTGCCCTGTCCCGGTAATGGACCGGGAACAGAATGGTACAATAGCGTACTCGAAGATGAGGATGAGGGTACAAAATCTCCATCCCCAGCCCGAGGCTGACGGGACTGCCTAATATAAAATTCTCCGCGTCGTCCAGATGGTCTAGTCATACCTGATAATAACATATGACAATAAAACAAAAAACATATTTATAAGATAGACATCACAGATTTTTAAAAAATATCATAGTCACAGATAAAAGTGTCAATAAAGTGTCACTGAAGTATCACAGATTTATATGATAGAAGTGTCACTAAAGTGTCAAATATGATGATAAAACAAACGTACAGATTTAATCCTCTTCTGAAAATTCATCTAGTTCATTTAGCTCATCTACTTCTTCTTTCTTTTCTTCTTCTTCTTCTTCCTCCTCTACATCTTCACTTTCATCTGCATCTTCCTCTTCAGATAATTCTACTTCTTCTACACAATTAGAGAGGAACTTTCGTCGTGTCCACTTCTATAATATTTGTTACAAGAGGTAGTTCATCTTCTTGATAAGCTATATCGTCAACCTCAAAGGTATTTCTAGCTTTGGTCTTGCATACTGCCCACCAGTCCGACCTTGTTGTCCCCCGTTTAGGATAACTTTAAAGTACACGAGCTGAGCCTGACTTGATAGGACAAATTATTCATAGGCTTGATATCGACGTCGATAGTTTATATCAACAAGACCGTGCTTGTCTACTTTCCAACCTTGACCTTCAATCGGATCGAACCAATCACACCTGAATAACACAATCTTAGCAGGCTATATTCCATAACTATATGTCAGCTCCACGATCTCCCGTAGCACGCCATAGAAATAGTTGCCCGCATCAACATCTTTGTAGTTCGAAGATCTGATACACAAACAGCTATTTTTGGTGGAGTCGAGATCCACAAAGTTGTCTCCGATCGGGCAAGTTGTTGACTTGAACCTAAACCCATTAACACAGTAGCTTGGCCATATTTTTGCAGCATAAATTGGTCCCTTGGCTAGCGTTCTAATAGACTCATTCTCAAGTCTTGCGTATGGACGATCGACCTAAATACCATGAAAGAAGCAATTAAGCTCATTCTCAATCAAGTATATATACAGAAAGGTAATTACAGAGTTCTCAAGTCTTACATATGCACTCAACCATGATGGAAAATAATGCCTCATTTCTTGTTCTTGTTCTTCTTCTGTTATGTGTGGCCTACCTAACCTCACATCATCATTAAATATGCTGAAAACAACATCGTTCAATTAATGTAATAGTATAATAGTTAATACTATTAAAATAATATAGACATATTAATTACTTACCCCTCCAGTTTCTCAACTTCCTCCTCGTCGCAGTTGAGTAATACATACACCTGAGCAGCCCTTAGCTCATCATCATTCAGATATCTCTTCTTCATTTTACCCGATGGATTTCCTGGAGCATTGAATACCTTCAGTATTATATCATTACTTTCATGATCTCCGTCGTCGTTTCTGGAAGCTCTCGTTCTATTAATTGCAACATGAGGCTTGAAATACATCGAACAAAAGTTTGTAATCTCCTCGAGAACATAGGCTTCACAAATAGAACCCTCGACCCGTGTCTTATTTTTTACCTTTCTTTTTAGGTGATTCAAATATCGCTCGAACGGGTACATCTATCGATATTCGACGGGTCCACCAACACGTGCCTCATAGGATAGATGAATCGACAAATGCTCCATAGAGTCGAAGAATCCAGGAGGAAATACCCTCTCTAGCTTGCAGAGTGTTACCGCAATGTCCTTCTCTTGCTTTTCTAGACGATCAACGAGCAATTTCTTGGAACAAAGATCCCTGAAGAATATACTAAGCGCCGTCAATGGATCCCAAACTGCATGCGGTAAGAATTCCCGAAATGCAATCGGAATTAACCTCTCCATGAATACGTGACAGTCGTGGCTCTTCATACCCGTCAATTTGTTTTCCTTCGGATCGACACATCTTCTCAGATTTGACACATATCCGTCTGAAAATTTTAGGCCCTGGATCTACCGACAAAGTCACTTTATCCTCCTTGTCCAGCGAGAAAATTGACTTCGGCAGGAACTGTTTTCCATTCTGCTCTATCAAATGCAATGCAGGGCGTTTGCATATTTTTTTTAAGTCCAACCTGGCCTTGGGATTGTCTTTCGTTTTTTCCTTTACGTCCATCACAGTATTAATTATGTTATCAAACACATTCTTCTCAATATGCATGACATCAAGATTATGTCTGATAAGATTGGTACTCCAGTATGGCAGATCCCAGAATATGCTCTGTTTCACTTAACAAAATGCCTGGAAATCAGATTTTGAAAATAAAACGAGAAAAATTACAAGAAGTTCAAATTTGATTCTGGGAAGTATTGCTATGGAAGTCTGATCTGTAAATGATCACTTTGTTCCTTGGACCATACGATGATGATGAAGATCACTGCTAGAAGATGAACAATTGGAAGAACTAAGTCACCAGAAAGGTATCAACGCACTTGGGCACTGATGGCGAGGCCGAATGCTTTCCTGCTTTGCTTCACTCTGTTCTGGAAGAAAAGTTGAAGAAGAATGCTCCAAAAAATCAAAGTCTCTGGGCTCTGATCTCTATGTATTCTCTCCTTTCTCTCTGTCTGTCTATCTGAGAAAATAAGTCTATTTATAGACTTGGGCTCTTGTGCATAAAAACTCAGCAAAAGTTCCGTCTTTACGCTAACAACTGCCACCCATGACCGAAGTCATCCTCTGTATACGTTGACACGTGTCCCATTATTTCAATAAGAATAGGATGCACGTACACACGTTCTTCGAAATGTGTGGCATGAAAGCCATGTAGGCAAACCACGTTCTGAATTGGAATAGGGCGTAAAAATAACACAAATATACCCTGAGTGTAAAGTAGTAGACTAGGCGTACAATAGCCCTGACATAGACCTCCTGCGTAAAGTGGTTGTTAAATAATCTTGAGCGTAAAAGTAGCCCAAATAAACCTTACGCACACGTCAACTTTTGAGCGTAAAAACTCGTATAGTCTCCGTGCGTAAAAGAAGCTATATTATGAGCGTAAAATAGCTCAGTCCACATACTAAACGACAAATTGGTCTCTGTGTAAAACAAATTCCTTTGATTTCTGTGATATATGCCATCATTAAATCTTCATGTCAGACTTTGCATTAAATGCAAGACTTGACAGCTTTGTCCAGCGTAAAAGTGGCTAGCCTGTCTTAGGCGTAAAACCATTAGCTTTGACTCGGGCGTAAAATGATTAGCCTGCTTTAGGCGTAAAGTGATTAGCCTCTCTTTGGCGTAAAGTGGATCAATTTAAATGGAATGATCCATCTCTTTGACTCATTCTTATGAAGCACTTTTTACGCTCCTACAAGACCCCCTTCAAAGTTTTCAAATATCCTCAAAATTTGAAACACTTTGAACAGAAGCGTAAAAGTCGAGATTTGACCAGTCAGCGTAAAATTCGGGATACTCAACAGTCATCCGCGTAAAAGTGGGTATATCCAACAGTCGGCATAAAATCTCAAGAAATGGTGCCGGTTAATACTTGACCGTCATAATGAATTTTCTTCTCGAAACTTTTGATTGCTTCTTCATCTTCCCGAGCTTGCATTAATAATGAGCAATTTCCCATAAGGAATATGAAAAGTTGATTTGATTGTATAAATAAGGAGAAATTCTTCATCCTTGCTATTCATCCTCATATTGTCATGGCACCGAAGAAAGAGATTAACAACAAAGAGGCTCCGAGCTCCAGGATTGATTTTGAGCGGACACGCAACTTTATAGAGTGCTTTGGAGTGACTCCAGCAGTCTTTAGTCGTATCGATGGTGGTCCCTCAACTGCGTATAAGGGATCAGGAGATGCAGAAGCGTTTCTTAATCTGATGCGTCGCTCCGGGATTCGCAACATGCACGATTTAGATGCCTCCCTTCGTCAGCCCAACGAAGGGGAGAAAAAATAATGTTTTATGTAGAAGTGTCGTCTATGTATTGCGACTCTTTTATCTGTAGGGCCCACTCCCCTTTAAATAAATAAAATCTTGATGTTGATCTCATCTGTTGGTAAAAATAGAATTGTTCTATATCTCCTTTAACTGCATTTATGGTTGTTCATTCCCTAAAACAAAAAACATGTGGCATCTGCCTTGTGGTCACGAGCGCCTTTTTAGTAGGATCTTTCCCGAAATAGACTCATGCCAACCGTTTTCTCAACCCTTATAAATAGCTGAGTTAAAGAATGTTTTATACATTCTTATTCTCATTCTTTCGAAGATAGCTTTTTGCAACATTTCATTCTCTAGCAAATGATGATGCTTTCCGATGCTGTCTCTCTGTACGCCCGGTATCTCTTTGCAAGGTTTCATTCTTTAACAAATGATGATGATTTCTGATGTTGTTCCTCTGTACGCCCGGTCGACAGACGTTGATTCAACAATTCTCAGAGCCGAATCATCTGACCTCAATGGTAAGTTTTAATTCGTAAAACAATCGTCTGCCTTTGAACTTTTTTTTGTCGAAAATAGATGTCCATGGGTGTAAATCCTTGACAGACGTAGAATCTTATAGGTAAGATGCACGGGCGTAAAAACCTTGTTGAATAATATACTCATGAGACATTGGCGTAAAAGCTTTGTTGAATGAGGTGCATATGAAACAATGGCGTAAAAAGCCTTTGTTGAATAGGGTGCACATGAGACACGGGCGTAAAAACCTTGTTGAGTAAGGTGCGCGAGCATCAGTCTTTAATTGATCAGTAAGTGGCTGATGATACTTCTGTTGAAAATTTTTCTCTTGTTTTCTGCAGAAGCTTGGCTGAAGAACTTTTCCAGAACCGGTATTGGCGACTTTGACGCTGTGAGGAGTATTCTTCTGACATCAGCATCAGGGAGCTCATGCGCTTTTGACGCGCAAATCAGACAACTCAGAAGTTTTTGTGGGATAAAAGGGTCTTCCTCAGATGGTA
Source organism: Iris pallida (assembly GCA_029216955.1). Lineage (NCBI taxonomy): Eukaryota > Viridiplantae > Streptophyta > Magnoliopsida > Asparagales > Iridaceae > Iris > Iris pallida. The sequence goes on from JANAVB010014407.1 coordinate 47,121, forward strand.
GGAAGAGCCTTTATACACGAAAAGTTGGATGGTGGAGTCAACTCTATCCCGAGAAATTGGGAAGTAGAGTTCCTTTCACGGCAGGATTAGAAATTGTATCCCAATGCTGGATACATTCCTATCTCCTCTGAAAGGCTGCCACTTCTCCACCAATTGTATTGGCAGCAACACGTCTTCGGGCGGCTGCCATACTCTGGAATTCTCCTCTCGTCTGAGAGAGAAGACCAGAGTTTGATTCCTACTGTTCTGGTCGCCATTGAGGCTCAGACAGTAAGGAATTGACACCAACAACGAATCCGATGAAGAAGATCCAAAGAAGAAATAGATCTTGATCGTTGTTGTATAGAATAAAATCCAAATGTAATAGATTTCCATTATGATTTGTAAGAAAGTCGAAGAAATGTAATAGACTTTTATGATGAAATGAGAATGGAAATGATGAATCTTCTATCTCAATGATTTGTATCTATCCAGAAGTAATATGGACATAATAGATAATAAAGTCTTTTTCTGTTTAGAGTGTACAATACTATCAGAGGTATTATGGACATGACAGCATGTAAGAACTCAAAGAAAAAGTAAATTAATATCTATGCAGAGGTCAAATGGATTTGATAGATAAGAAAAGCAAGCAGATTTAATATTTATTCAGAGGTTATAAGAACATGATAAATAATAAATCCAATTTTCTATACCAACGGGTAAGATAGAAGATCAAAATTTCTCTCCAAAGAGATGAGTAATCAGCTTAACCAAACCTTGGTAGCTGGGGATTAAAAAAGACAGATGTCATTGAGGATATATGCCAATATGAAATGAACCGACATAACTTTCGAGAAAAGAAAGAACAATTCAATTCCATAAGTAAATGAATGAATCTGATGTAATGAACGGACAGGCCTTTTCGGGAATGAAAGGTTATTTTTAATTTCAAAGACCGGTTCATTAATAGATCTCTCCTATTAAATAGGTGAGAAATCTTTGTAACTTTTTATTCTTATTTCCACTCCTCTATTGGAAATGTCTTCCAAGGATATGCAGCAAAAGAATGAAGTCTCCAAGAAAGTTGAGAACATCATTGAGACGTGCCCCATTGAACCAATTGTGATAGGTCCAACCGAAGTAGGCGAAAGTTCTTCTACTCCAAGCCACCACAAGACATCCTTGCTTTCTTAGTAGAGCCAGAAAAAACTCCTGAAGAAGAAGCGCTGAGGATGGCTGCCTGCAAGTTTTTTTATGAACTCAAGCAACGATGCCTTCGAAGCATTGGCTGACTATGTATTCAATAAGGAGGGCAGTGGTCCTCGTCCTTAATCCTTTATTCAGAACAAAAATAATAAAAGAAATTTTATTTTTATTCTGTCTCCTTTTTTTTTATACATAGTACTTCTTAAAAAATTTGCCATTGATCGGCATCATGAGTAGATCTCCATTAGGCTTTGATAACCGATAGGCGCCATTAGAAAACACGGTCTCAATTACATAAGGACCTTTCCATTTCGCTTGGAATTTCCCTTTGCTTTGTGAGTCATAATCATCGTCTTCGAACGGCTAATACCAACTCGCCAATCTTGAATACCCTCTCTTTAACTTTACGATTGAAAGTTCGAGATATACGGACTTGATATAGTTCAATATGCTGTTGTGCTTGAAGACGCTTTTCGTCCAATCCTTCAAGTTCTTGGAGTCGTAAGCGATCATTGTTTTCTATAGTTAGCTTATTGGCAATAGCTATTCGAAGAGATGGAATCTGGATTTCCAAGGGAAGAACAGCCTCACATCCATAAACTAATGAAAATGGTATAAAACCAGTAGGAGTCCGGACTGTTGTTCGATAAGCCCATAAACATTCTCCAAGTTTCTCATTCCAATCACGTTTATTAGAAGAGACAAACTTTTTGAGAAGTTTAAAGATAGTCTTATTGAAGGCTTCGGCTAAACTATTAGCAGCTGGATATAAGCCGTAGAAGCCAAATTCTGAATTTAATTCTTATCACAGAACCGATAAAATGCCTGACTGGCAAATTGTGGACCATTATCATGAATTATTCGTCGAGGAATCCCGAAGCGATAAATGACATGATGTTTGATGAAGCTGATCACATTAGATGTTCACTTCAGCAAGGGGACTGCTTCTGCCCACTTAGAAAAGTAATCGGTTATAGCTAATATGAACCGATGTCCTTTAACAGAAGGAGGGTTAATAGGACCAATGACATCCATACCCCAAGCTTCGAAGGGCCAAGAAGCTGCTGTAGGATGTAGAAATTCAGAAGGTTGGTGAATAAAGTCAGCATGAATCTGACATGCTTTACACCTTCTGGCGTAATCCACAGCATCTGCTATCATGGAAGGCCAATAATACCCCATTCTTCGAATGCGGTCCTGTAATTTCGGACCCGGTTGATGAGCACCACAGACGCCATCATGAGCCTCACGGAGTATCAGTTTAGCTTCACTTTCTGAGAGCGCAGCAAGAGTCCATCATATGAGCGACGATATAACATATGTAAAGATGAATCATAATAGAATCGAAATGATCGTCTTTTAATTGATGCAGCTTCTTTTGGATCTTCAGGTAAAATCCCATGAACCGCGTAATCAATAAATGGAGTTCTCCAATCCCTTTGCTGAGAGCTTGATTCTGTAGTATAACTTGTTCAATACACAAATTATTCTTGACACAGAATAAATCTCGGTCCAACAAAGTAATATTTTGTCTTCGGATTGGAACAGCCAATCTGCAGCTAGGCTAGCAAGAGCATCAGCCTCCACATTCTGAGAACGTGGTACGAATTCAATGAAGAATCCTTTGAATGAAAGGACCAATTCGACTACTACTTGATGATAAGGGATGAGATCAGGATTTCTGACTTCATAGGTCCCTCTAACCTGATTAACAATCAGCTGAGAGTCTCCATAGGCTTCCAGGAATTCAATATTCAATTGTTTTGCGACTTGGAGACCAATCAATAGAGCATTATATTCTGCTACATTATTGGAGCATGGTTCATTGAGAGAATAGGCACGGTATATGACCATTTTGTCAGGAGAAACCAAGACGATTCCTACCCCAGAGACAATATTACCTTTAGGTCCAACCCGTGATGCTCCGTCAAAATATAATTGCCAAATGTCATTTTTCAAAGTCATATTGCAATCTACAACTTCATCTGGAATGTCCTCATATAACTTTGATGTTTCAGGTATAGGATGAGGCTAAGAAATCAGCTAATGCTTGACCCTTCACTGATTTTTGAGGTTATAAACCATGTCATAAGGAGTGAGCAACATCCCAGGTAGCTAACCTAGAGTTAAGAATGCTCGGTTTTCTCATCAATACCCGAATGGGATTTATTCTGGAGATGACATGGATAGTCTGTCCTGTCACATAATGTCTTGTCTTTTGGACAGCAAAAACCAAGGCCAGACATTCCTTTTCTACAGGAGTATACCTGTGTTCTGCTCCGACCATCATTCGGCTAAGATAATAAATCGCTTGTTCATGCCCTATATCACTTTTTTGTGCAAGAAGAGCACCAAGTGAATGATCCAAAGCTCGAACATATAGCAAAAATGGTCTTCTATCACTGGAGGTACCAAAACAGGGGATTTGTAAGGTATTGCTTGATGTCATTGAAGGCTTTCTGACATGCTTCATCCCAAACAAATGATACACCCTTCTTTAATAGACGGGAGAAAGGCTGGCATCTTCCAGAGAGATTGGATATGAATCTCCTGATATATAATGCGACCTTGGAAGCCACGAGTTCTTTTAAATTGCGTGGAGGACGCATTTCAAGAATTGCTTTAACCTTATCAGGATCAACATGGATACCCTGAGAAGTAATGACAAATCCTAAAAACTTGCCACTGGAAACCCCTAAGAAAGACTTAGTAGGGTTCATTTTCAATTGATGTTGGCGCATCAGTTCAAATACTGTCTTCAAGTCTTGAATGTGATCATCTTTTGATCGACTCTTAACAGCAATGTCATCTACATAACATTCTACTGTCTTCCGTAGATGTTCTTGAAAGATGTTGCTCATGGCCCGTTGATATGTGGCACCGGCATTTTTAAGACCAAACGGCATCACCGTATAGCAGTAAACCCCAAGGGGTGTACGAAAAGCAGTATGCTTCTCATCTTCTGGATGCATCTTTGATTATATCCTGAGAATCCGTCCATGAAAGACATGCGTTCAAAACCACATGTATTGTCTATCATGACATCAGTAATTGGAAGTAGAAATTCGTCTTTTGGACAAGCTGCATTAAGATCTCGAAAATCTATGCAAACTGACTTTTCGTTCTTCTTTATAACAGGAACAATGTTGGCAACCCAATCGGGGTGTTGTTCTTCACGAACAAAACCACACGTGATCAGCTTTTTGACTTCTGCTTCAATTGCATCCATCATATCTGGTCTAAAACGTCGTTGTTTGTTTTACAGGCTTAGCATTAGGAAGAATATTGAGTTTATGAGTAGCAACTTTGGGATCTAACCTGGCATATCCTCATAACTCCATGCAAAAATATCAATATATTCTTTGATCAGTTTTATCAATTCTTCCTTTTCATCTTCAGAAAGATTCTTACTGATGAATATTGGTTTGGGCGTAGTTCCATCTCCAACGTCAATCTGGACAATCTCGTCCTCTGTAGGTGGTTGTCGTTGTTCAAAACGAAGTTCCCATTGAGTGTCCATCTGTTGAGCCCAAGGATCATTCTCAAATGGCTCGGATTCACCATCAATTTGAACCATGTAAGCTGAAAATATTTGCTCAGATTCATCATAATAGTCTCCTTTAACACACGAGGAGTGAGAAATATCGGATTCGATGAATTGGACTTCTTCTGAATCTGATGATTGTGAAGAGCTAGAAGAGAATTCTTCTTGAATATCGTCATTAAACATATGGGACGGATCATATCCCAATCCATGACGAGTTTTCTGGTAAAACGGATCACCACATAATGGTAGTCGTCTACCTTTGCCTTGATTGAGACCTTGCATAGTCTTAAATCATATCCCATGTTCTGGATAATCTTGAGAGATTGTTGACTATATCTGTCAATTCGGATTCTTCCTTTATCTTTATCTCTCAAATCATCTGTCTGAGCAACAGGGATATTTCTAGCCAGCCAAACACAATTTGGCGCTTGTTTTTCTTATCAGACGGAACCACGAAATAAGATTCTTTGTGACGTCTATAAGTTACACAAGCTTGTGAAGCGGCTACAGGAAGAAGATAGGGAGAAGATGTTAGAAACCTTTGAGCATAAGGTCCAACATCGACATGAGGAGGAAAAGAATTTTCCTATTGTCAATGTATAAGGTTTCCTCTGTGTCTATGTCGTCTTTATATTGATGACTTTGATTATCAGAAGATAAAGTCATTCTTTCAATAAACTTGACAGCCATATACTCGAAAAGAAATCTTCATTGATATCAAAAAGTACAGAATGATCAATATTTACATCATTTACAATTTGACTGCTACGCTTCGGATTAATCACTAGTGGACTATCATCCGTCTTCTGCGTAGATTTGCCAAGATTGACAATCAAAGGAGGTTCTGGATCATTCGTACGAAATGTACGCCCTTTGACTTTGATCACAAGAGGTTGAACTTGGCTTTTAGCAGGAACATTCACTGATTCCTCAGATGAAGCTTGAGTTCTTCCTTTAACCTTGATCATCAAAGGTTGATTGTTGACAGGTTGGGGTTGGATTCGCCCTTTGACTTTGATATTCAAAGGTTGCTCTTCTGGCGGATCTTCGTTAATAGACTGATCTTCAGCAGATGATTGATCTTCAGCCATATCTGATATCTCTTTCATATGCTCTTGTTTGTAAAGCCTTGAGTCGAAAAATAGGCTTCGACACCCTTGAAAGGATTGATATCAGCAAACTCAGTCTTCACAACTCCTTGGGGATCCACATACTTGAAGCATTGGTGGAGAGTCGAAGGCACGATGTTATGCTCATAACCATGGTCTTCCAAGAAGAATATTGTAGGATACGTCTGAGTTAATAACATAAAATGTTGCCATAGTTCGAAGATCACCAATCTGAATCTTCAGACGAATCTTCCCAGTGGTTTGCTCTTTCCAGAGTTGAAACCAACTATTGTGGTACTAGTGTAAGTCAGATCACTAGTAGGAATCCTCAATGGTCTTAGCATACTTTGAAGAATTATGCTAATGGAAGACCCAGGATCAATGTAAATTCTGTCAACTTCAATGGATTCAATATACCCAGTGTACAAAGGCCTGTCATGCTTGTTATGCTTCAACAGCATATCTTCTTGTGTAAAGGTGATGTTGGGAATTGCTTCCATCACACTATGACATTGTGGGCATGATACTGGTATATTGTCAGGAGTCTTGAGTTGAGCTAAGCAGGAATCAGCTTGCAGCAAAGCTTCACTCAAAGTTTTCGACTTTCTTTAGAAAGGCAGCAACTCGAAGATAGATAATCTAGCCGGAGTATTAGCTAACTGGGCTAGAATATCAAATTTATAGGGTTTCATCACCACCCCCTGACTGGAAGTAGACTTCAACGGGACGTCAAAGCGTACCGCTTTTTGTTTCCCCTTTTCAACCACAGCAGGAGCAAGAGACGGTTGAGTTGATGGTGTTTCAACATTCTCAGCTTTTTGGAGGATCCCTCATAATCTTTGTGGTACTATTTTCCAGATCTTGTACCAGCAAAAGTTTTTCTTCAGACTCAGAAGAAGGAAGTACCATATTGCAGGATTTAATCTTCCTTTCCTTAGCCTTCTTCTTGTGAGGATTGTTATGAGGAACCTCAGAACCCAATCCAACAGTGGATTTTTGACTTTGAATTTGTAAAGGAAGTCGTATCCCTTTATCATAATTCAAACCTTCTGCCTTTTGAAAGTCATAACCCATTCTTCATGAGAAGGATAGATTGCTGACTGTACAAGTGAGTAGGCAGTGGACTTTCAACAGGTGGTTCCATAGAGGAAGAAGAAGAGATCTCTGTGACTACAGGAGAATGAGGAATAACCGTCTCTGTAGCTAGGAGGAAAAGGATTCGGGATACGAGGAAAAATCCCTGTAGGAGCTTTTCATAAGCAGCGAAGACTTGTTGTGCCCTGTATAAGGGAACACTATTCATGGCTAGCCACTGATGAGTAAGCTTGAGCTTGGCAGGAGGAGCCAGACTTGGAGGACATATGTTCAATCCTCTCAGTCTATCTTCCAAAGGAATGCCATCCCATAGATGATCCAAATCATCAGGATCTGGAATAACATGAGAAATCATGTTGCAGGTTTTGACTTTCTTACCTTTCTTGGATTTTGAAGTTTTACCTTCATCTTCCATTTCAGGTACTAAGTCAGGATGTACCCACATAATTTCACCATTCTTTAATGTAAGAGGCAACAATCCTTCATTTTCCTCCCTGGCAGGCGGGATATTCAAAATCTTCATCGTCGCCTTCGGAATTGGGACAATTCCATCTGGTACTTGTTGTGGAGGAAAATCTCCAAATTGAAGAGAAACCATATTGGTTGTAACCGTATGGTCATCATTGGTTAAAGCAATAGCACCACCATTTATCAGCTCTTGGATTTTCTTCTTCAAAACATAGCAAGCACTGGTAGGATGATTAATGTATCTATGATAGATACAATATTTAGGATTGTCAGTCAGATTCACCTCATTAGGCCCTTTGGCTCCGGAATCTGGAGTTTGCCACTCTTCACCAGACATTGGAATATCCCTGGGATATCACTTTCGTCAAAAGATATTCTTCTTTTGGCCTGGAAGATTCCTGATTATTCGCGTCGTTTTATTCTTGGAAAGATTGACCATAAGAGTCTTTTTTCATATTACGATTGCCGAATTATTACCAGGATTTTTTCTTTCCTTTATCCTCAGAGGCGAAAATATCCCATGTTCACGAGCCAACCTACCATTGGTCTCGGCAGAAACTGCTGCTATGATAAACGAAGCCCAATCTGTGAATTGGGAACCCGTGAAGACAGCGATGGATGGTCGCAGATTCATCTTACATGTATCAATCAGCGCTGAATCTGGCATACCAGGGGGCATCTTTAGAGTCGCCTGTCGGAAACGTTCAATGAACGTCCGAGTATCTTCTTTCTCCTTTTGCTTGATTTCTATTAAGGAGGACATGTTCATGTCCATACCTCCTTCATAAAACGGGAGAAGAAATATGCCTTAAATTCGTCAAAAGACGAAATACAATTGTCGGTAAACTACGATACCAGTCGTAAGCTGAACCGTCAAGCATCCAATGAATACTCTAGTGAGAAGAGCATCATTTTTGCAAATGTACAGTCATAATATCAAAGTAATTGATATACTGACTAGGAGAAGCCTTTCCATCAAACAGTACCATTGACTGTGGCTTGAATTTCGGTGGAAAGGGTACATCATTCCAATAGGAGGATAAGGTTGCTTAATCCCTAACCTCTGGAGTTGATCCTTTTGCTTCAAAACTTCAAACTGTGCTTTGAGCTCACGCACTGCTTGAATGGCTTCGCTGGTTTGTGGAAGCACATTTGATTGAAAAGTTGTTGGTTGTACCGTAATCCCCACCGGAGATGGTACATCTTCTGGAATGATGGGATCTGGAGATGCAGAATTTTGGTTAACAGCAGGTTTTGGATTCAAAGGTATATCAACCCCTTGGCTATCTTGAGTTGGTGCTTCTGAACCGGTGTTACAATTGCTGGTTGAGCAGTTTGCTGAGCCGTTATTATCTGGTGCATGCTTTGCATCATGTTAAGCATGTCTTTCAATGATTGCTCAACAGTGAGACGTTGTTCTGTATTAACAGATGACGTCTCTGGTTATCTCCAATAGCGTAGGATTCAACCTCTCTTGAAGATACAGAGGATTAGTATAGAAGTATGAATCAACACTATCAGTTTCGGACTCAAGAGATTGAGTACCCCAGCTTCAGAATCAGAAGTCTGTAATTGTCTTTCTTCTTGATCGAGTATTCTGATATACTCCTTCAAAAGAATCAAGAAGTCTGTTGAATTGTTGTTGACCTGGGGTTTGGGACGTGTTCGTCTAGGACGTCGTCCTCTATTGGAGTGAGAGCCATGTTGACTGATGCATATGACAACTCATCAGCTTGTTGTTTGGGCGCATTAAAATTCAATCGATCAAAAACTGACCGTCTGGAAGCCGAGCAACAACATTTGATCACAATCTGGTGACACTCACAGTGATGATTTTCTTGGGAGAGCGTCACGGGAGATTGTCTATTTTTATGCTTTTGCATAGCAATTCACGTAAATCAGAAGGAGTAGAAGGAGTAGTCTTCTTTATTACATTTGGGGTAGCAAAACGTTTAGTCCCTTGTATAAAGAAGATTACTGGCTGCATTTGCAGAACCAAACTGTATTTCTACGCGTTTGGAGTTGTGTGCGCAAATCTTGAGATTTTTGAGCACGAAGGACTCATTTTCATTGCGTGTGATTTGTAGGTTGGTACATTCACATTAGATGTAAAAATATCATTGCGAATTTTATCTACACTGTCACAGACAGGAGACTTACCTTTACGCGTAGAGCGTAAAAATTGATTATCTACCACGTCACAGACGGGAGATTTTCCTTTACGCGAAGAGCGTAATTTTTGTGTGTCTACCACGTCACAGACGGGAGACTTATTTTTACACCTAGTAACATAAGCATTAGAGTCTGCCTCATTACAAATGGGAGACTCGTTCTTATGCACTGAGCGTAAAATTTGGTTTTTACCCACTGGGCGTAAAACCTGATTATCTTCACCGTCACAGACGGGAGATAACTTGCCACATTAGAGTGCAACGCTAAAGTAAGGACTGCGTCGTTACGAACGGGAGCCCCTACGACAGGAGTGGGAAGAATTCCCTTGCCCTCAGAAGCAACAGAGAGATCAGAAGCTATTTTGGATTTAGGAATCCAAACTTTTCGTGCTTTGCGAGATTTTTGAACATTGGAGCGGCGAGAACCACCCCCAGTTCGGAGCATCTCTTCATAAGCAGTCTGGTCGAAGTGTACAATCAGAGTCTTCTTTGTCGATCCAATCGACACGTCATCGTATTGAGCAATTGCCTCCTCATCAGAGGAGAAGGTCGTCCCCAGCAGAGTTGCCATTTTGTTTTACTTAACAAAATGCCTAGAAATCGGATTTTGAAAATAAAACGAGAAAAGTACAAGAAGTATAAATTTGATTCTGGGAAGTATTGCTATGGAAGTCTGATCTATAAATGATCACTTTGTTCCTTGGACCATACGATAATGATGAAGATCACTGCTAGAAGATGAACAATTGGAAGAACTAAGTCACCAGAAAGGTATCGATGCACTTGGGCACTGATGGCGAGGCCGAATGCTTTTCTGCTTTGCTTCACTCTATTCTGGAAGAAAAGTTGAAGAAGAATGCTCCGAAAAATCAAAGTCTCTGGGCTCTGATCTCTATGTATTCTCTCCTTTCTCTCTGTCTGTCTATCTGAGAAAAATAAGTCTATTTATAGACTTGGGCTCTTGTGCGTAAAAACTCAGCAAAAGTTCTGTCTTTACGCTAACAACTGCCACCCATGACCGAAGTCATCTTCTACATACGTTGACACATGTCCCATCATTTCAATAAGAATAGGATGCACGTACACATGTTCTTCGAGATGTGGCATGAAAGCCACGTAGGCAAACCACGTTCTGAATTGGAATAGGGCGTAAAAATAACACAAATATACCCTGAGTGTAAAGTAGTAGACTAGGCGTACAATAGCCCTGACATAGACCTCCTGCGTAAAGTGGTTGTTAATAACCCTGAGCGTAAAGTAGCCCAAATAAACCTTACGCACACGTCAACTTTTGAGCGTAAAAACTCGTATAGTCTCGTGCGTAAAGAAGCTATATTATGAGCGTAAAATAGCTCAGTCCACATACTAAACGACAAATTGGTCTCTGTGTAAAACAAATCCCTTTGATTTCTGTGATATATGCCATCATTAAATCTTCATGTCAGACTTTGCATTAAATGCAAGACTTGACAGCTTTGTCCAGCGTAAAAGTGGCTAGCCTGTCTTAGGCGTAAAACCATTAGCTTTGACTCGGGCGTAAAATGATTAGCCTGCTTTAGGCGTAAAGTGGTTGGCCTCTCTTTGGCGTAAAGTGGATCATTTGAATGGAATGATCCATCTCTTTGACTCATTCTTATGAAGCACTTTTTATGCTCCTACATGCTCCTCTTTGTCCAGTTATGATCTCTACCAAATCCATCGCACTTGTACCCAGTTGTAGGATCTTCGATAGCACTTAGAAAATCTTTAACTCCTCATATCGTGGCTCCGCACCACCTTGGCGGTGGATCACCCTTCTCTACAACGCCGGCACGGAATGCATTCATGTTCCTTCTGAACGGATGATCTTTTGGCAGAAATTGTCGATGACAATCAAAGAAGCACGGTTTCCTCCATGTTTCAAGCGAAAAGCCTTACTACGGTCCATGCAATACGGACATGAGAGAGGCCATGAGTTCTCCATCCAGTAACATTCCATAGGCCGAAAAGTCGTTGATGGTCCACATAAGGGTTGCCTTCATCTGAAAATTCTGCTTCCTGAAAACATCGTACGTGTTAGCGCCTACTTCCCATAACTGATTCAACTCATCTATCAAAGGCTGTAAGTACACATCAATGTTCCTCTTGGGATTTTCGGACCAGGAATTATAACGGTTAGAATATGTACTGAGTCTTCATGCACATCCAAGGCGGTAGGTTATACGGAGTGACAATCACAGGCCAGCACGAATACTGGGATCCCGAAAGACCAAAGGAGTAAAACCGTCAAAAGATAGTCCCAACCTGACATTACACGGATCTGAAGCAAAATCAGGATACACTCGATCAAAGTGCTTCCACGCTTCTCCATCGGAGGGTGATCCAACATACTTCATTTGTTCTCGCATGTGCCAA
>JANAVB010014408.1:0-83636 GCA_029216955.1 Iris pallida
CTGAAAGTTCAGATGAAGAATGTGACTGGCATTCATATTCAACCGGGTCACCAACTTCAGACTCGGATACCAGCATCGGAGACGTATTCAGACAAGTCCTGTCAGTCAACATGGCATTCGCCGACGCTTATGAAGAAGATGAAGACATTCCGAAAATCCTCGAGCTAGAGCCGTGGGCCCAACAGCTAGATGAACAATGGAAAAAGCGTTTCGAGCAAAGAGAACCTCCCACCGAGGATGAGGTCATACAAGTTAATCTTAGTGATGAAGCCTCCCCGAAACCAATCTTCATCAGCCAGAGTCTGACAGATGAAGAGCGAGAATCGCTGCTCCAACTCGTTAAAGAGTATATCGATGTGTTCGCCTGGATCTATGAAGATATGCCAGGATTGGACCCCGAGATCGCACTCCACAAACTCAATATTCGTCCGGATGCAAAACCTGTCAAGCAACAGCAACGACGGTTTCTCCCCGATGTCATGAATGCTATTGAAGCCGAGGTCAACAAACTGATAGCCAGTAGCTTCATTCGTGAAGAGCAGCATCCAGACTGGGTAGCCAACATCGTACTAGTTCTCAAGAAGAACGGGAAGATCCAAATATGCATTGACTTCCAAAATCTGAATGAGGCATGCCCTAAAGATGAATTCCCTTTCTCTATCACAGATATTATGATCGACAACACCTGCGGCTTCGAACGTATGTCCTTCATAGATGGCTTCTCAGGATACAACCAGATCAAGATGTTCCCTGACGACGAGAAGCACACATCATTTCGAACACCGATTGGTACATATTGCTACACCGTTATGCCTTTCAGTTTAAGGAATGCTGGCGCTACTTACCAGAGAGCTATGAGCGTCATCTTTAGAGACCACTTGTGCAAGACAGTAGAATGCTACGTCGACGACATCGCCGTCAAAAGTCGTTCGAAGGAAGATAATCTGCAAGATCTCAGGACAGTGTTCGACCTAATACGAGCACACAACTTAAAGATGAACCCTATGAAATCATTCTTGGGAGTCTCCAGCGGGAAATTCCTCGGTTTTGTCATTACTTCTCAGGGCATTCACATCGACCCCAAGAAAATAATGGCAATCATGTAGATGGGTCCCCCGAAAAATCTTTGCGAACTCCGAGGCCTCCAAGGCAGGCTAGCTTACATAAGGAGATTCATCTCTAATCTCTCCGGACGATGTCAACCATTCACCCATCTCATGAAGAAGGGAGTCTCTTTCGTATGGGATGAGGAATGCCAGCACGCTTTCAACAGCATCAAAGAATATTTGTAGAACCCCCCAGTCCTGGTAGCTCCTGTTGCTGGGAAGCCATTCCTGCTTTATGTGCGAGTTATGGAACATTCTCTTGGTGCTCTATTGGCACAGAACAATGATGTGGGCCACGAACAAGCTATATACTACCTTAGTCGAAAGATGATTGGGCCAGAATACCGGTACACGGCCGTAGAGAAGGAATGCCTTGCTCTCATGTTCGCAATCCAGAAGAAGCGACACTACGTCACGGGACAAACCATCCACGTAATATCGCGGATCAACCCCCTCAGGGTCCTCATGACCAAACCTGGGGCACTCAGCTCTCGCCTTGCTACGTGGGCGATATTACTATCACCATACCACATGATCTTCGTCCCGCAAAAGGCTGTTAAAGGCCAGGCTCTGGCAGACTTTCTAGCAGCCCATCCAGGTTCGAAGACGACTAGGGTATATGAAGAGATACCGGACGAGGTCACCAGTTCAAATGCAGTCTCCCATGATGCCATCTGGCGAATGTTCTTCGACGGCGATTCAAGAACTGGACCCAAAGGCAACATCGTCGCTAGAGTTAGAGTGGTGCTGATTTCTCTCTCCGGCTTGGTGATCAATCGGGCCTACTCACTCACAGAGCCCTGTTCAAATAATGTGGCCGAGTACAATACCTTGGTCATTGGCCTCCGGCTTGCGAAGGAACTGGAGGTAGAGTATCTTGAAGCATTCGGCGACTCGCAGTTAATCGTCAATCAGATTTGGGGGTCGTACGAGGTCCGCCACGAAGACATGATCCCGTATCATCAAATAGCAATCGACATCATCTCATCTCTGGAAGGATTCTTCATAGAACATATTCCCAGACTCCAGAATATTGAGGCTGATGCCCTAGCTGGTTTGGCCGCTTCCCTAGATGTGCCAAATTCCTCTCATCATCCGGTCGACATAATAGGCCATGAAGTGGTCTGTCCTAAGGATAACGTTCGATGCATTGAAAGCTACTCCGCCCTTTCAGTCGACGAAGCACCAGACTGGAGATAGCCGTTCATCGACTTCGTAGTATACGACATCTTGCCAGAGAATCCGAAGGAAGCTATTTCTATCAGAAGACGTTTTCTCAGATTTTTCTATGATACGGAGACAAAAATACTGTATCGCCGATCCTATGATGGTTTACTGCTTCGGTGTCTATCAAATACAGAAGCCAAAGAAGTCGTACACGAAGCCCATGATGATGTCTGCGGAGCCCATCAACCTGGCCCGAAACTGCAAGACCGCCTTCGCCGAATTAGCTATTACTGGCCCAAGATGGTTGCAGACCCAATAGATTATGCACAAAAGTACAAAGCCTGCCAAATCCATGCCGACTTCATCCACCAGCCATCTGAATTCCTACAAGGCCTCCTGGCCATTCGAAGCATGGGGTATGGACATCGTCGGCCCAATCACCCCGCCTTCGTCCAGAGGACACCGATTCATACTCGCAATCACCGATTACTTCTCCAAATGGACGAAAGCCATCCCATTGGCAGAGGTGAAAACTTCAAACGTGATCAGATTCCTTAAGCATCATGTCATCTACCACTTTGGACTGCCCCGAAGGATCATTCACGACAATGGGCCACAGTTCGCAAGCCACGCATTTTTCAGTTCTGCGACAAGCACCGAATTCAGAACATTGCTTCGACACCCTACAACCCAGCAGCCAACGGGTTAGCAGAAGCATTCAACAAAACCATAATCAATCTACTCAAGAAATTTGTGTCCTCTAGCAAGCGTGACTAGA
Organism: Iris pallida; assembly: GCA_029216955.1. NCBI lineage: Eukaryota > Viridiplantae > Streptophyta > Magnoliopsida > Asparagales > Iridaceae > Iris > Iris pallida. The sequence goes on from JANAVB010014408.1 coordinate 3,052, forward strand.
ACGAGAAGCTCGGCGAATTCTTATGGGCGTATCGCACCACAGTTCGAACAGCCACCGAAAATATACCCTTTTCCCTGGTGTACGGGAGTGAGGCAGTCCTCCCATTAGAGACTCAGATCCCCTCACTCCGTGTCGCCCTCACACATCAGTTGACGACAGACAAAAACCACCGTCACCGACTACAGGAATTGGAGGCCCTAGACGAGAAATGCTTGTTAGCTCAAAAGCGAATCGAACTATATCAAGCTAGAATCTCCGGAGCTTTCAACAAGAAGGTCAAGGTCAGAACATTCCAAGTATGCGATCTCGTTCTGGCGATTCGGAGGCCGATGGTTATGACGCATAAAACCGCCGATAAATTCCAACCAAAATGGGAAGGCCCGTTCATCATCGAAGCTGTATTCTCCAACGGCGCCTACCGCCTCGCAAAGCAAAATGGAGACTTGCTCATGTTGCCCATCAACGGCAAGTTCCTGAAGAAGTATTATGTCTGAAACAAAATCCTCGAGACATCTCAGAGTGTCGAGTTATGTACCTCCCCGTACCACTGAAATTATATTCTGGTTCCGTACATAGAGTCATGTACCCGCTGGTACCTCTGAACTCATTCCTACATTTTCTATACATAGAGTCATATACCCGCTGGTACCTCTGAACTTATTCCCATATTTTCCAATCATACGAGTCATGTACCTGCTGGTACCTCTGAACTCATTCCCACATTTTCTAATTAACGAGTCATGTACCCGCTGGTACCGCTGAACTCGTACCAATAAAATTTCATATTGCCGAAGTTATGTACCCGCTGGTACCGCTGAACTCACCCGATCTACTGCCCGCATTCTCAATGCACAAAAAGGGTAACAGATCCACAAAATTCCTATACAACCATGTCGATGTTACCTCTGAGTTGTTCCACTTCCATAAAAAACAAACCGCCCCCTCACATAGAACTTCCACGTCCTACTACCTCTGAGTTGTTCTATGTATCCTTTATTGAGCCCACTCCTGCCATGTCCCCGTGACCTCTGAGTGGGAAGGCTCCGTCGAAGAAACCATTCATGCTTGCCATGTCCTTATACCTCTGAGTAAGTATGATGGTTACCCCTCGACCTATTCTCCGTACCCACGACCGGAGTACGCCAAGGATAGTAGGTCCACAAATATCCTCCGTTGAATCCACTCCTGCCATGTCCTCACTACCTCTGAGCAGGAAGATCCCACGGTAAAGAAAGCCCCATACTTGCCATGTCCTCACTACCTCTGAGTAAGTATGATGATCCTCCCTCGACTTATTATCTGTACCCACGATCTGAGTACGCCCAAAGATAATAGGCCCACAAACGTCTTCCGATGACCACAAATATCCTCAGTCGACCACAGATGCTGTACTGGGTCTCCAGTGCACGCCCATCCCTTCCCTATCATGCCTGGGAGCCCAGTTGCTCCCTGGCATTCTCTCGAATACCAAAAACTTCTATAGCTGTCTTATCACGAAGTTGTTCTAGGTATTCCTCTCCAAAACTTATTACTCGTACCTAAAACCAAGGTACGCCCAGGGTAACAGGTCCACAAATAATCCCCCAGCAGGTCCAATTCCACAAACACCATGAGTACAAGAAAGAGAAGAAGAGTTGAAACATGCTCATTTATTCAAAATTCAAAGTGCTACATCATTTGGGATCACATCCCTTACAAAATGAAAACAAAAAGAAAAAAAATAGCAAAAGAAAACATAAAACTGATCACTGCTCTGGGGCATATAACGCCATGAGACGGCCCGTCAGCAAGGCAATCGACCGCTCAAACCTCTGTTTAGCTCGACGCTCCGCCTCTTGGGTCAGCACCGCCGCGTTATCTAGATAAGCATGTGCTTGCCAGTTGTCCTCGAATTTCTTGAAAGCCCGTTCCAGGTTAACAAAAGATCGAGAAACCTTCTCGGCCTCCCGAACGATTGACTCATGTTCCGCATGAGCAGCCTTCAGCTCCGACTCTAGGAAGGCCAATTCCCTCTGAAGTGCGAGAATACGCTCCTTCGTGTCAGCTATTCCACGAGAAGCAGTCTCTTCCCAAGCCCTACAAGCTTGAGTTCGATGACCCAGCCTGTCATACGAAACGGAAAGCTCGTCAAGGTCCCCCTTCACAACTGGCCCGGCAGTGTCTCGAGCAAGCTTTATCCTATCCCGAGCGGCAATAAGGAAGCCCCGCTTCAGTTTAATTGCAGCAGGTAAGTCAGCCTGCCATAACACCAGCAATCGGCTCACGAGCTGATCAGCCTCTACCAACTTGGGCTCCATGAGCGCAGCCAAGCCCACCCCGCCAGGAAGAGCCTTCAAAGTTTCAATTTGACCCCAAGTGCACCGCAGGGACAGAGAAAAAGGGATCCCCCATTCTACGGTAGCATTTACGCCCCTCTTTAAATGGCGATAGAAGCTGTCGACCACATCCCGCGACACCTCGTCCAGAGCCTTCGAAGAATTCGGCGTCAACGGGAGTGTAACTGGCAACACTGAAGAAGACGTGACAGAATTTGCCGCTCCTGCCACAAGGGTAACAAACTTCGTACGGAAGGACGCATGAACAGCGGCCAACTCCTCTTCAGCAGCCCGCAGAACTTGAATGTTCGGCAGGGCCGAGAAGTTAATCTCCGAAACCGTATAAGCAGCAGAGGATGAGACGGAGACCATCGCTCCCAGAACAAGCTCCACTCATATCTGCCCGGAGCTGGCGAGAGGCCCTCCGACATGAGTCGGTGAAGGAGAGGAAACGCTCTTTTCCTCCAGATCGCAACAGGCCGAGCCTTCCCCAAGAACATCCGCTGTAGAAAGTAAAGGGTCAGGACTTGTAGGGCCAAGAGAACCATGAATCGATTTGACTTGGAGGATATGTTGATAGAACAAATAAGCCCCCTCACTAGTCAATATTGGGCTTATCTTACCAGCGGAAGAGTGTGGAGGCTGAGGTTCGCCTACAGCCACTGCAACCTCTTCACCAGCAGCCTCCGAGTCGAATATAATAGACCCCTCCGCCCCGGCACCCTCGGGAGGGGATGCGACGAGATCGGCGTCGCCTTGCTGAAATTCAGCAATCTCGAAGACAGGCCCGAGGAAACCTTTGTCACCCCGGACCGAGGCCTCAGCAACTTGGGAGTCCTCAGCCGCCGGAGAGAGAGCCCCCACAGAAAGGACCGCGGCACACATGCCGCTAATCAAAGCAGCAAGGGCCGGATCAACTCCAGGGGCAACAGACGGTTCATGAGAGCCTGGTTCGTCAGACTCCTACAAAGAAAAAATGATTAGGTCATATCTCCAAGAAAAAGAAAACCACAACAAGGAGATAGCTCCAACATAGTCTTACCTCCGGAACATCGTCAGCATTTTCACCCCTCTCGGTAATAAGCAACCTACAAGACCTAACGGCGGCTCTTTTCACAGAAAAGGTCGTTCTGCCATCAAAAGACTCACGTTTGACTCATTTACGTGTGGGACCAGGCACAGCGGGAGGCTGTCCTTCCCCCACTACTTCCCCTTGTGTAGCAAGCGATGGATCCTCCGCCAGTTCGTCTGGTGTGGCAAGCGGTTGATCCGTTACTTCTTCACCCCCAGAAGAAAGAGGGTCTTCGCTATCATGATCGTCATCCTCCTCAGCCACCTCGGAAGATTCTGATCCAGGGAGGGGAGTCTGGAGCGCTAGTTGCTTTCTAGCCTTAGCCCCCTTGGGCTTTTCCTCTAAACCGGTAACCACGATGAAACTGGTACTCGGATCGAAATTGACAGGAGGCTTGTTCGCATTAACATGATACAAGGCAGCCACGTACAAAATTTCCCTCGGCGCCTTAGTATCAGGGACTGAGAAGCTGGCCCGAGTATGATAAGCGTCATAATAATTCCACGCCCTGACACCATCAAGAATGCTACCTTCAAAGCCTAAGCAAGGACTGGGACAGTCGAGAAATAACTGACTATAGCCAAATTGGCGGGAAAACCTACTAGGCAGGTAGGGCTCCAAGTACACATTATCGCGGTTACGATAAACCAGATACGCGGGGCGAATGTTGCGCAACTAGGTGAGCATCTTCGTAGACAGAAAGTGAGGAGGTTCGGTACCATCAAGGTGTACATCCCTCACTTCCTCATCGGAAAAATGAGGAACAGACATGAAAAAGCCACACCCATCCACCCTCGCCAGCGCCCTCCGACAAGCTGGCATAGCACTGTATTCCCAAGGTTGGTAATGGCATTGGAAAAGGAAAGCGTCTTCATCTGTAGCATCTTCCGTTGTTCCAGATCTCATCAAAGACTTGTAGTGCATCAACAACCACCCCATCAAATAGTGGTAAGGTTGCTCTATGCGCTCAAAGTCCAGCATCTTCTTGCGGGCAATGACCTTGGACGAGAATGTTCGAAGACCATGGTGTATGCTACACACCATAGCCGGGTGAAGAGCCAGTCTAACTCCAAATACCAGCTTAACGGCAGGGAGAATGAAGTGGCGGCTGATCCTCTCGATAGAACCTGCCCACCCCTCCCCGAGACTACGCAGTTTCGTAGCCATATCATCAAAAATCCAGCCAGGAGTGCTTTCTCAGACATCTGCCTGGTACCGTAGTAAAAATAGCTAAGAGAGTCAGTTTGACTCCCGAATATGTTGCTATTGGACCGTGACTTATTGACACTCAACATCAGGTCCTTTATCTCTCCCTGGGTTTGAGGGGTTCGAGGAAAAACCTCGTCAGAAGGGCCAGCTTTAAAAAGATAATTGACCCAGGATGTGGTGTGGGGAGCGTTCCCTTCTGAGCTATCATCCTTTTTATAGCCATCTGGTGACAAGCACTATGATGGCATAGCAACTCCTAGTACACCGCAACAAAACCTGGGAGCCGTTAGTTCAGGTCCTCGAACTCCTCGTTCGACGGGGTGTACACCTCGAAAGGCTCGTCCCCCCACGGAAGCTTGGAGACAGTATACATCTCATGGAGAGCAAGCCCCAACTCCCCTTCGGGTGCGAAGAACGTCCCCGTTCGCCGGTTATACATCTCCAGGAGCGCCAAGAACAATGGCTTATTGATAGGAAGCCCGTGACAGGTGCCCCGGATGGCATGATAGAGTCCTACCTCCCGTAGGAATGTCCCGTAGGTCTGCAGAACCCAAGTGGTCAAGTGGACCCACGTAGAAGTGGGGTTTATCCAGTTCAACAATGCCAGTCTGCCAACGGAATAAGATTTTTTGCGAACAAGCCGATTCAGAAATATATCAGCTTGAGTGAATGTGACGTTGGGACCATATACGTTCATGAAAGTGCCTGGGGCCAGTCCCATCATGTACCGGCGGACGGAATCCTTACCCGCGTACGCTGACCCAATGTTCGGGTTATAATGGATGTCGCCCATCAACATCCCTGATTGGGTAGGAGTTAAGGTACCCACCATCGTCCTGTCCAATAATACCATATTGAACCACGATAGAGGATAATGACGCTCCATGAGAGGAATATGGATCGCCATCCCATCCAAAGTAAAATCCCAGTTCTCAGAGATCTCTAATACTCGGGAATTCTTTATGATTAAAGCATCCCCGAAGAGGAATGAGGGCTTCAGGTATGATCCATCCAACTTCCCAGAATTCATCTTGGCACAGAGATAATGGAGGGTCTGATTCTCGATGGCGTTCAACCTCCCCGAAGGCTCATTAGTAGGAAATTAATTCAGCACGTACTTAACTAAGTCATCAAGACGCACGCCCAAGGCAAACTGATTCGAGCCTACTAGGAGTTCCTCCGCAGGATTTACTGGCAGATTCAGTGAAGATAGACGAAAGAAACAAGATTAGAAGATAGTCAAAAAAAGGAAGCATTTGAAAGATTATTTGAATCTATACGGCTCGGGTCGTCACAGCCATATGTGGCTCAGAACCAGATGAGTCCATGCGGTTCTGTTCATCATAGCCTCATGCGGCTCCGAGTCAGACGAGTTCATACAAATCAAGTTTAGATGAGCTTATGAAGCTTCCGCGGTTTGGGTTCGGAAGGGCCTATGCGGTTCAAGGTTCACATGGACTCAACAGACAAACCTAGGCGCTGATGCGGCTCAGAATCAGGTGAGACTATGCGGGTCAAAGCCCACACGGACTCATGCGGCCCTGAATAGACAGACTCATATGGCTACAAGCAGATGAGCTTATGCGGTTCAAAAGTGAACTACGCTCATGCGGCCCAAATCGAAAATATATATGCGGTTCAGATCGAGTATGACAAGCCCATACGGCCTCCTGGTCGAAGTGCTTATACGGTCATATCGACGAACCTTGTACATGCGGCTTGTGCATAAATTATGCAGCAGAGCCATGGCAGTTAAGGTTCTAAGGCAACGCCCTTTCCAGCAATAGGTGGATGAACGTCGGAAAGAACAGAGTGAACAGCGGCCGGCGGAGTGGTGGCCACGTTCGTCGCCACAGTCACCGCAGAAGCGAACGCCTTGCCCTTCGCAGCCTTCGACGCAGCAACCTTCTTGGAAGCCATAGGTGCTTGGGAGAGAAAGGAGTTAGAACAGCGAAAGATCGAAGAGAGCAAAGGAGATTCCCAAGAACGAAAGTGTTCCTATTTATAGATAAGGAAGGAATGCCTCGATCTGCGTGCAATATGATGACCGACTCTTCGGTCATCGAGGCAAAATGGTTGAATAATAGGCTGACTCTAGGGATCCTGGCCCAAGAAAGCGGCTCTTAAAATCTGACAGTAAATCAAGAGCATTAAATACAGAAGATTTACAAAAGATTTGCACACGTGGCAGGAAGACGTGGCAAGAAACTCATGCGGCCAAACAGCCCATGCGATTCAGAGAGTTATACGGCTGAGGTAATCATGCGGCTAGACAAATCCATGCAGCTCTGGCATAACCATGCTTCTTATTCAAAGTATTTCAATTTTGCAAATTGAAAACTTTGAAGGGGGTCTTGTAGAAGCATGAAAAAGAAGAGAAAAATGATCCATGCGGCCAAGGAGCCGCATGCGGCTCAGGAGTCCCATGCGGCTCAAACACATAGGCAGCTCGAGTGGACTCCATGCGGCCCGCAGAGGGAAGCCACGTGTCTTTTCAGAAGAGCTGTACCCAGCGTCATTTAAACACAATTAATGCTCTGACGGCTGAAAACTGACAGCTGACAGCCCTGACGTAAAGTAGTCATGACGACTGACACAAGAGCACTATCTTCCTAGGGAACTGGAGAAAATCTTCGCAGCTTCGGGGCAAGTTTATGCGACCAGACTAGACGAGTTCACGCGGCCAGTACAGAGAAACCTATGCGGTTCAATCATGAAGGTCCCCATGCGGCTCGGCCATGAAAAAACCCATATGGCTCGGCCATGAAGACTTTCATGCGGCTCGGCCATGAAGACCCCCATGCGGCTCGGTCATGAACATATTCATGCGGCTCGGTCATGACAACCTTCATGCGGTTCGAGTATAGAGACTATTCATGCGGCTCGGTCATAAAATCTTTCATGCGGCTCGGTCATGACGACCTTCATGTGGCCCAAATATGAACGCTCCTCATGCGGCTCAACAATGATGACACGACACGTGTCCTAAATATAATCAAATTTTGGGTCAGATCCCAATAATTTGGGACACGTGGTAAGAGAATGAATTAAATTGATTCATTTAGATTTGCGAACATCAGTAAATTATCATAATGGGGATTTATTGCAATCAATATTAATTATTGACATGATATGGCATAATCCTCATTAAGGGCCCAGATCCTTCACGCTCAAGATTAATGGCCCAGATTGATCATTTACCAGGCCGCCGCCACTTAGAGAATGGGCAATCATTGCAAACCCTAATGATGCCCCTCACTATTATAAATAGCAAGGTGCCATTCCCTTGCAAAAGGATGCTCCCCCAATAATCAGAGAGAAAAATACACAGAGATCAATCCAGAGAGAGAAGCCAAAAGAGCAATACGAGGAGAGCAAGAAGAACATTTCTTCGTCAACGTCAAGCATCTCATCATAGGAGCCAAGGCTACGTCCGATCGTCCAAGAAGTAAGGCAGAGCTATCGTCGCTTTCCCGAGCCTCTACCGTCACCCCCCAGAATCAAAAATAAACAATTGTACTTAGATTGTTGTACCTAGGTTTTCGTCCCTAGGCTTTCTTTGTACAAGCGAGGTTATAACGTGAAGTAAAAGTCTAGTCCTCCCATAAAACTGTTCTGCTCTTTTATATTTCATGGCAAATAGCTGGGTGTAGCCACTTTATGTCAGGAGGCTCGGAAGCAGGAAGCAATTAGGCCGCAGTATCCGATTCTACACTTGTAAGGCTTGTTGCGGAAAGAGATGTTATGCTTATTGATACTCCGTATATGCCAATGGCCTAAGGTAAATTTCTGACTTTATTTACTATTACTTCTTTATTTAATGTCGTATGGTATAATAATTTTACTCTGAATTGTAGTAGGTCATATAGGGACGATCACCGAAGTCCCGTTGGCTTCTACCGCCATCAGCCTCAGTTCTACCATGACTCCCTTGGATGTCGGGATCCTTGCCATGGAGGAAAGTTCCTTGGGGACACCTGTACCAAAATCTTTGGGTGCTAATGTTGTACAGGTTATCCTTCATTCCATCTCTATAGGAGGAGGAACTTCTGCCGAGGCAGCGACACCTAGTGTATCGATGTTGAGAAGTAGCATCATCCGTACTCATGCGGATGCCTTATTCACTTCTCTACGTTCTCTGGTTCATTGGCCATAGAGAAGAACCATCCTTACGATTTTGTAAGGAGGACCTTTCTTTTTCCAATTGAGGCCATACGTGGTCTTAGCGATGCTGAAAGGGCCAACACCCTAGAGCAGATCTTGTTGTAGTTGAGGGATCCCATCCAATCTTATCAAGATCTAATTAGAGGGAAGATGAGCATCTAGGTGGTTGCTGAATGTGAATCTATAGCACGTGAGTCAAAGAACGTCAAGCTATGATTGGCAACTCCATGGCAGAATTCGATTTATAATTTGGAGAAATAGAGACCCTTATAGCTGAAGCCATAGCCGAGGAAGCGGATAAAAATAAAGAGATGTCTGAGATTCAAGACCGCCTCCAAGAATTAGAAGCCGAATTGGCTTGAACTAGAAAGCGCCAAGAAGAGGTTATAGAATTACGTCAAGTTGCCTCGAGTCGTTTGATGAGCTGAACAGACAAAGAAGTGATCTCCTCCAAGCTTGCAATGTAGAGATGGAATGCCATGTTTTGTCTATACAGCCACTGTTACCAGAGTTCAGGAGAAATCTGGCCTGAGAGCGCATTTTTGCTACCCGAGTGGAACGAGCTGAAGCTTTGAAGAGGCAAATTCTCGACCTCAGTACGCAGCCTCCGCAATAAATTTTTTAGAAAAAAAGAATGAATGTAGTAACCTTTTTGAACTACTTTTTGTCACATTTTTTAGAAATGTAATGTTTTTGTGTTCTCAAGATTTGCATGAAATGGAAAGACTGATATTTTGGGTGTGGCTCTTTTACTTATTATGTATCTGTTTAAGACACAAGTAATAGATAGGAGTAAGAAATATGTTTAGAGGTACCTGACATAACATATTTTTTGAACTCGTTATATCTGTTAAGAGGTAATGTGGACGTGACAGAGTATATTTTTGATATGACGTTACTTTTTGGACGACGTTATCAGAGGTAATATGGAGGTGACAAGTCGTTTATACAGATAGTGGAATTCAGAGGTAATGTGGACGTGAATTCATATATCTGTGGATTATCCTTAAATCATTGGGGCTCAAGAATATGATATCTTTTAAAACAAGTGGGTTTCAAAAGATGATGTTGTGATGATATGTTGTGGTAGGTGTTATGGGTTAATCTTTTGAGGATGTACCATAATATCTGGTTAGACTCTACTAGAGATTTTTGAGGACTTATTATTTATGAGTTTATTCACGAAAGAGTGAATAAAAGATAATAATTCGGAGATTTGTGTATGTATAATATTTGTTAGAAAATACATACATGCTCGTAAACATGATAATTTTTGAGGAATTTTCCATTGATGAGCATCATAGCTATTCTACCGTCTATTCTGTTCAGCTGATAAGCTCCGTTAGAGAAAACTTTGCCTATGACGTAGGGACCCTCCCACTTAGGCTCGAACTTGCCCTTGCTCATGTTTTTTATAGTCATAGGGCGTCTGACAGTAAGGACTAGCTCGCCTTTTTGAAAGGTCAGTACTCTGACTTTGCGGTTGAAAGATTTTGAGATTCGAGCTTGATATAGCTCAATATGTTGTTGAGCTAGGAGCCGTTTCTTATCGAGTTCTTCAAGTTCTTGAAGTCGAAGACAATTATTATTCTCCACTGTGAGCTCGTTGGCGATAGCTATCCTCAGGGATGGAATTTGAATCTCCAACGGTAAGACGGCTTCGCATCTGTACACCAAAGAAAAAGGTGTACAGCCAGTTAGGGTATGTACTGTAGTACGGTACGCCCATAAACATTCCCCAATCTTTTTGCTCCAGTTGCATTTATTGGCAAAAATAAACTTTTTTAGAAGCTTGATGATTATTTTGTTGAATGCTTCTGCTAAACCTTAGCTGCAGGATTTTAAGCTCTAGAAGCAATATTGTTGATCCGAGTGTCATTATAAATTCGAGTAAATGCTTGACTCACGAACTAAGGTTCGTAGTCATAAATAATTTTTTGAGGAACTCCGAACCGATAGATGACATGATGCTTGATAAAGTTGATGACACTGCTTGTCTTGACTTCGGCTAGGGGAATAGCTTCTGCCCATTTTGAGAAGTAATCAGTTGTAGCTAGGATAAACCAATATCCTCGAGATGATGGTGGATTGATAGGACCAATGACATCCATGCCCCAAGCTTCAAACGGCCAGGATGCTATAATAGGATACAAGAATTCCGATGGTTGGTGGATAAAATCTGTATAGATCTGACATGGTCTGCATTTTCATGCATATTTAATTGCATATGTCACCATAGTGGGTCAATAGTATCCCATACGTCTGATACGGTCCTCTAGCTTAGGACCAGACTGATGTGCACCACAGACACCATCGTGAGCTTTACATAATATCTATTTTGCTTTATTACCCGCAAGACAGTGCAAACGCATACCATCAAAAGATCGACGATAGAGTGTCTTGGACAAGTGATTATAGTAGAATCAGAGTGACCGACGATGAATTTTTATTGCTTCCTTAGGGTCTTCAGGTAAGATGTCATGTACTGCAAAGTTGATGAAGGAAGTTCTCCAATCTTTGCTAGTAGTGCTAATGTCCACTGCATTACTGAATTCAATGTTAGAATTATTCTTGATACAAAATAATTCTCGATTAGCAATAATGATTAATTGTTGCCTTTTTACAGGAACAACTAATACTACTGCTAGATTAGCGAGTGCATAGGCTTTCGTATGGCATACTCAGGGTACATGCTCAATAAAAAAAACCTTTGAATGACATAGCCAGTTTAACTGTTGTTTCTTGATAGGGAATGTGATCTTGGTATCAGACCTCATACGTACCTCTAACTTGCTTGACAATCAGTTTAGAGTCTCCGTTTACCTCAAAATAGTCGATATCCAGCTATTTTGCTAACTGGAGACCGATGAGTAAAGCATTGTACTCAGTAACATTGTTCGAGCATGGCTCATCTAGAGGATAAGATCTTTGAATGGCTAGCCCTTCTAGGGATACAAAGACAATTCTCACTCCAGCGATAATAATTATGTTGGGTCCAATTCTAGATGCACCATCAAAGAATATACGTCAAGCGAGTATTCCTTCTGAAATAATATTGGACTCTAGAGTTTCATCAAGAATTTTGTCGTAAAGTTTTAAAGTTTCAAAAATTAGATGAGCAGCGAAAAAGTCAGCTAGGGCTTGACCCATAACAGACTTTATGGGACACATACCATTTCATATTATGCTGGCAATATTGTCCATGTAGCAAGTCTGGAATTGAGTATACTAGGCTTTTTCATCAGAACTCACAAAGGATTAACCCTGAAGATGACATAGATAGTCTGGCCAGTGATGTAATATCGCGTCTTCTAGACGGCAAACATCAAGGCTAAGAATTCATTTTCGACCGGGCTGTATCGGTGTTCAGCACCAATCATTGTACGGCTAAGATAGTAGATCGCTTGCTCATGGCCTTCTTTGTTCTTATGGGCTAGAAGGGCATCAAGAGCATGATCTATTGCTCGAACATACATCAGGAAGGGCATTCCTATGATTGGAGGAACTAGGACGGGAGGGTTCGTCAAGTACTGCTTAATGTCCTCAAATGCTTGCTGGCATTCGTCGGTCCGAACAAAAGACGCATCTTTTTTCATCAGTTGAGTGAACGGTCTGCAGCGTCCAAAGAGATTTGAGATAAATCTCCTGATGTACGCAAGTCGTCCCTAGAATACTCGTAGCTCTTTAGGTTGCATGGAGGATGCTTCTCTTAGATGGCTTTGACTTTCTCGGGATCAACGTGTATACCCTTAGAGGTAATAACGAATCCAAAAAATTTTCCACTAGATACTCCCAGAATTGACTTGGTGGAATTCATCTTCAGTTGATGCTGCCACATTAGATCAAAAATACTCCTTAAGTCTTGGATGTGGTCTTCCATTAGACGACTCTTGACAGCAATATCGTCGACATAGTATTCAACCATTTTTCATAAATATTCATGGAAAATAGTACTCATAGCCCGCTGATATGTGTCACCAGCATTCTTGAGACCAAATGACATGACTGTATAACAATAGACTACAAAAGGGGTGCGGAAGGATGTATGTTATTCATATTTGGGATTTATCCTGATCTGGTTATATCCAGAGAACCCATCCATGAAAGACATTCGCTCGAACCCACAAGTATTGTCGATCATGACATCAGTTATTGGAATAGGAAACTTGTCTTTCGGATAAGTTGTATTGAGATCTCTAAAGTTGATAAAGACTCAAACTTTTCCTATTTTCTTCATAACTGAGATAAGACTAGCCATCCAGTCAGGATGTTGCTTCTCCCTAACAAAGCTGCAAGCGATAAGCTTCTTGACTTCAGCTTCTATGGCATCTATTATATCAGGTTGGAACCATCGTTGTTATTGTTTGACCGATCTAGCATTTGGCAAAATATTGAGTTTATGAGTAGCAACCGGAGGATCTAGTCCCGGTATGTCTTCATAGCTCCAGGCGAACACATCAATGTATTTCCTAATGAGCTGGATCAAGGTTTGCTTGTTTGTCTCAGGGGGACTTTTGCTGATAAAGATAGCCTTGGAAAAGTTTTGTCTCCGACATCAGTCTGGATTAATTCGTCCTTAGTGGGTGGCTCTCGCTGTTCGAAACGAAGTTCCCATTGAGTATCCATCATTTGTGCCCAAGGTTCATCCTTATAAGTCTCGATAAAGTTATCATTGTCATCATCTTCTGGGAATTCGGTTGTCACCATATTGAAAGATATAGTTAGTTGATGAACTTTTCCTATGCTGGTGTCTGAGTCCTATGAAGCGGAATTGAAAGAATGATATCGAATCTTTTTTTCTGATTCAGATCTATTCGGGGTTGTGTTCGACGTAATGTATCCTAACCCATGTATAGTCTTGTTATAGTATTGTGATGACTTTCCTTTCGAAGCGGGTAGTCGAATAGGAATATGTCTTCCTTTGTCTCCATTCAGTCCAGATCCGAAATTGTAACCCATTATTGAATAATGTTCTTAGATTGTTGACTATAACGATGCAGTTGTATTCTTCCGTGATCATTATTCTCAGAATCACTGTCGAGTATAGTTCTTTGGTTACATTCTATGTTGAAGAGAATTTGATGCTCATTGCCGTTCCACGAAGGAACTACGAAGAATGAACTTTGCACTGGTTTTATATTATCTCATCTTGAAGAGGTTGAATTGCTCCAAAGGTGAGAGGTTCGAACTTGTCCAGGATTTCTAAGTAATGTTGTGCATAAAAGTTGATATCAATATAATGCAAAGGAGACACTACTTTATTGATTTTTTAAGTCTCAATAGTTACAACAACATTGGTAACCTTGGCAGGAGATGTTGCCAGGTCGATAACAAGAGGAGGAGAAAGAAAAATAGTAGGCTTGTTACGACAAAGGTCGATAATAAGAGGCTCAGAAGAGGTAAGCTCATTTTGCTCTACTTTTTAGTAGGAGAGCGAGATTGATGGTTAGCATCTGAGAAGAGGAAGGACGAGCAGTGTGTCCTTTGACCGAAATTACCAAGACATTATTCGGACATCTTTTTGGTCTTCTTCAGTGTCGATGGCCAGCACGACCTTCATGTACTCCTCTTTGTACATTCTGGAGTCTGTATAGTAAGCTTCAACACCTTGAAATAGATTGAGGTTAGCAACTTCCTTCTTGATTTCTCCGTTATCATCCACATATTTGAAGCATTGGTGGAGTGTGGATGGCATAATGTTATGTTCATGCAACTACGACATTCCTAGCAATAAGTTATAGAAAATGTAGTTGTCAATCATGTAGCAAGTAACTTTTGTACGAAGATCGCCGATTTGGACTCTCAGGCAAATCTTTTCTAGCGGTTTACTCTTCCAGAGTTGAATCCAAGAATAGTTGTAACCGTTGCATAGAGACTGTGGACTGGAATCTTTAAAGAATCCAGCAAAGTCTTCGAGATTATGGTGACTGCAGACCCTAGATCGACAAGGATATGATCCACCCTCATCGTGTCGATGTACTGAGTGAAATAAAGAGTTTGATCATGCTGATTGTCCTCCAACAACATGTCACCCTGGGTGAAGGTGATATTTGGCATGATTTCTATTGCACTATGACATTGAAGGCATGCCACAGGTTCTTTATCAGACTTTTTGAGATATGCAAGACAAGCATTAGCTTGCATCAGAGCTTTGCTTAATGTTTCTCGAGTTTCCTTTGAGAGACGAAGGAGCTCAAAGATTGATAGTCTTGCCGGTGTGTTGGCTAGTTGAGCCAATATGTCAAAGTTATATGGTTTCTAAAGACCTTGTAGTGGGGACTTCTTCAAGTTCTTGTCAAAGCGAACATATTGCTTGTCTTTATCAGCTACTGTCGGCTTAGTAGAACCTGGTTTAGCTGGTAGAGCTGACATTAGAGGAGCATCAGAAATGGGAGGAGGCGTGACAACTTCATTCTCTTGACCATCTAGGTAGTCTTTAAGATAGAGTTTACCAGATCTAGTACTGGTCAAGACTTCTTCTTTAGGAGCGGGTAAGAGAGAAACCATGTTACAGGTCCTCATGCGTGCTTTATTTTTGGAGGACTTCTTTCTTTGATAGGGAATTGTGTGATCTATCCCAAATCCTAATCCAACACATGACCTATTGTCTTGAAGTTGTAACGACAGAGGTATCGGAGACCCCTTTCCATTGTTCATGCCTGGGGTTTCTAAAAGTCATATCCCATCTTTATTATCAGCTCACGGGATTGCTGTCTGTATCGATGGAATTCAGGTCGGTAGTTGACTTTTGATGTTGACGGAGCCGTCTATGAAGAAGAAGGTGCAGATCCTACCGGAAGAAAAGTAGCCTTCAAAGAGGGAACACGGCCATCAAACGAGAAGTGCTCACTTGAAGTCATGTTTTATGATTTCTACTTGGTTGACTACTTTGATTTGACAGAAAGAACATATGTATTTTTTTCGAATTCGCTAACGAGGTATGAATTGACCCACATGATCTCGCCTTTAGTTGTTGACTGTGGCACCAAACCGTCATTTCGTGCTGGCAGGAGGTTAACAATCTCCATAGTTGCCTTTAGAATTGGGATAACACCGTTGGGAACTAACTGAGGAGTAAAGTTTCTAAATTGTAAAGAGACGACATTAGCTGTCACCGTCTTCTTATCCTTTCGGAGGGTGATTGCTTTGGCGTTTATTAACTCCTGGATCTTTTCTTTAATCACATAGCACACCCTGGTTGGATGTCCCAAAAACATGTGATACATACAATATTTAGTATTGTCAGTCTTACCTACTTCATCTAGCCATTTAATTTCCGGCAGTTGATGTTTATTGTTTTTTATTAAGAAATCAAAGATGCTCATGACGTCGTCGTCGTCGAAGGAATACTCTTCCTTAGGTCGTGGTTTCGCCCTCTGCGGAGGTCCTGTCGTTGTAGGTGTTGATTGACTGACGTTGATGGCTAAGGCTTCTTTGCCTTTGCAATTTTTTTGGTGACTACCGCTGCTGGTAGCGGGATACTTATCTTTGTCAAGATTAGGCATTGGAATGCCTAGTTGCTTGAACTTTTCAGCACTGTCTTTAGCTGCTCTGGCACTTACTATGAAGGAACCCAAATCTTGAAATTATGTAGGTCCCGTCCATATGCTGATGATAGGTAACAAGTTTGATTTGCATTTATCTATCGTCAATGCGTCTGGAGTACCTAGAGGCATTTTGAGTGCCTTCCGTTGGAAGTGCTCGATGAAACGTTCAGCTTTTTATTTGCTTTTTGTTTGATTTTGGTAAAGGCGGATATAGTCATGTCGTGAGTTCCTTTATAGAATTATTCCAAGAACATCTGCTTCAATGCTGCAAAGGATGTTATGTAACCATATTGTAGACTTCGATACCAGTCGTAACAACACCCGATAAACATTCGACGAAGACTCTGGTAAATAGAGAATCATTATGTTGAAGATGGTCAGTCATCATCTCAAAGTGATTGATATACTGACTCGGTGATGTGCTGCCGACAAATAGCATTATGGTCGACGGCTTATATTTAAGTGGGAATGGAACTTCCTTCCACTCTGCAGGATAAGGTTGTTTAATCCCTAATTTTTGTAAGCCTTCCTTCTGCTTCAAAGCTTTAAACTAATTTTACAGATGCTTGACTGCCTCGAGAGGATTTTCTGATTCTTGAGGAGCAACAGAATGATTCGAAGGATTGAGAGGTGGAACTGCGTTATAAGTACCACCCTGAGCACCAGAATGACTTAGAGTAACCTGTACTTGAAGGTGTATGACGTCCGGGACGGTAGTATTTGGAAGAGGTTGTGTTCTAGGACCAGTGTTGGTAGGCACAAAACCTGCTGTGTGCTCTTGGGTTGAAATTGGATTCACAATTGGTGGAACAATATTTTATGCCATGATTATTGTATGCATTCCTGTAACTATGTCAGCCATGGCTTTAGGTTGGCCTCCAGAGAAGCGATGCTTTATTTTTGACTAGCAGAACTGGAAGTATCTTGATCTTTGTTCGTACATAAGCCGACACTTCTCTCGATACAGAAGATGAACTAGTAGATAAAATAGTCTGATCAAAGTCTTCGTTGTCAGCGTCGAAGTCTAGCAGACTACTACCTCTAGGGTTAGAATCGGGAAGATTCCTTTGACCAAGGAAGTCTCGATTGGAATTAGGAAAAAAATTTATTCGAGGAAATCTCGGTTGGAATCAGCAAGATTCCTATGATCGAGGAAATCTCGGTTGGAATCAGAAAGATTTTTTTGATCGAAGAAGTCTCGGCTTCTTGATATTGTATTTTGGTAGACTCCTTCAGAGCAGTCAGAAGCTTGATTACAGATTTGTCGACCTGAAGGTCGTGATAAATTATGCCACAGGTGTCTTCCACCACAGTGCTACGAGATGCCATGTTAACAGAAGCAAATAGCAGTTCATCTTCATCCTCCAAGATCACATTGGGAGATCGAGAATGATCGGAAGATCGAGAGTAGTTCAAACGGTTGAACAGCACCTGTTTTGCTAGTTTACAACGGCACTTGACGTCAACTTCATGTGAATGACAGTAACGTTTTTCATATGTGATCATGTCACCTTTAACTATCAAGATCATTATAGGAAAGCTAGGGTAATTCAAGCGGTCAAATACAGACCGTTTGGCTGTTTTACTGCAGCACTTGATTATAATCTCATGATACTGGCTACAGTAATATTCAGTTCGTAGAGTCATCGCTGTACGGGAGGCACTTGCCGTCTTCCTCTTTTGTATAATAAGTTCGCAGAGATCTGGTACAGTAGCAGAAAAGAAGAGAAATAAGAAGAATGAGGCAGACTTTGCCTGATGACATTAGGAATATGATGCCTATTCCTAAATTTTTGAGTTCCCTGCATGTATAAGGCAGTACTAAGTTCATTGGCATAAGTAAGTGGATATTGGCTCTTACAAGCCTTCGCTGTGCTTGAACTAGCGATTGGCGCATACTACATTGGAGCTTTTTGGCGTGCTATCTAATTTTTCCTATTCGGCACCTGTTGATATAGGCACACATGTTAGCATTTGACTCCACTTGGTTGTTGGTCTTTGACACTTCTAGTCTTTTCTGTTATCCTTGATATGCATAGAGTAGGGAAGTCATGGCGCTGACCTGATTGGCATGAAGCATCCTAGCGCCAATCTGATTGTTGTGGAGTTGGCAAGATGCCTTGGTGCTCTGCGTGCATTGGCACATCGTATAGGAATGAATTATAAAGCGTAATACTCTAAGGGTGGGTGAATAGAGTAGGCAGGAGAAATTAGCTAATTAAAAAATGTTAGCCACCAGATCACATATAATATATCACAAGTAAGTAAATGAACAAGCAGAGATCAGAAAGCAAACGCAAACACGGTAATGTATATTGGTTTCCCTTTTGTGAGGACTATTCCAGTTGGAAGAACTCTAGCTTCCAGTTGAATCCACTATGGAAAAATACAATAATTTTTCATACGAAGTCCTTGCAACTTCTACAATGCGATCATTGATACGAAGTACTCGACCAACTTCAATTGTGAAGTATCTTTCTTCAATCAAGCCTCTGATTACAATCTCTCTGAAACTTCTAAACCGTACCGCACTAGCAAATCGACTAGAGGATTATAACTGGCTTAGGATTTGAAAATGAAAGAGCTTAAAACACTTTGGAAGACGTTTAAGCTTGGAGAGAAGAGAGAAGAGAGGTGTGTTGAAATGAGTGAAATTCTTCTCTATTTATAGGTTTTCCAAAGTCAGAACTCGGGACGAATTCGGACAGAATTCAAACATAATTCTATGACAGAATCTCGGCAAATAGCCGTTGCGTCCGTAACAGCAGGGTGACCAAGTTCAAAATCCAACGACACCAAACGAACTCGGGGCGAGTTCGGACCGAAATCGGCCCAAACTCTGTTGGTGTCCAGAGTTTGATTTTTGGGTTATTTTGTAAATCGAATTTTGAGTTTTGGGCTTTTGAAAAGTTTTAGGAGTTAGGAGCTTTTAATAAAATGGGATATTTTCAAAATCATAGGATATTTTGAAAACATTTTGGGGCAGTCCATTTTCCAGAATGCTGGTGTACAAAGTATTCCTAGACTCAATAAATATGAAAATTATATTAAATATTGAAATACAGGCTCATGTGGCAAAACAACTTCAGTCTTGAACAGAGTGATGGAAGTTCTCAATAAATGTCCAAGTAGCCCTTATATCGAGACATGGTTAGATCAATTATGAAAATCAGGTTCGACCATGACCAATGGGCCAACAATCTCCCCCATTTTGATAATTGACAAACCTTGACCGATATAACCTCTCGATCTTCGATTTGACAAGAAATCAAAATTGTACTTGTTCAGCAATGATACTGTACTGTATCCTCAATAAAAAATTGTATCCTGTAAAAGATGTTAGATCATATTTCTTCCCCATTGTCACTTAGCAAAAATAATTGCAAAAGAGAGAAGCTCCCTCGCAATTTATACATAAGAAATCAACGTTGAAGAAATACAAAAATTTATAGCAATGAATATGTATTTCACAGTCAGTTTATATGTAGAAGCGTAAGCTAAGAAAGTTAATACTACGCATAAACATAAAGATAGAGAATAGTCCAAACTGAAATAGAAAGTATGCTAAAGAAAAGCATAATAGATGTTCCAAAATACATCATCTCAACAAATAAAGTCTCAGTGCTAAAAAATAAATAAAGTGTCATCTTGGAATGTCGGAGCATTTCCAAGTAAACATAGACAATAAAGAGTCTTAACAAGATCACATCACTACAAAAAAAGTGACCTTTGGGGACAACAAAAAACTGTCTTAAAAACTGTAATTACCGTCCCAATAAATATTTGGGACGGCCTTTGGGACGGGAATGGACGGTCCTATTAGGGTGGCATGGCAAAAAGTTTTAGGACGGAAAAAACCATCTTAATTAGGTTTTAGGGTCGAAAAACTAATCGTCCCAAAAGAGTCTGAATTATTATATTTTTATGACGAATTATTAAACTGTCCCAAAATATAAGTATTTGAGACGAATAAAAACCGTCATAAAAATTAAGAAATGGATTGAAAAGAGTCACAAAAGGATATAGTTCATTTTTTAGGACATTTATAGATCCATCCCAAAAAGTAATAGAAATCGAAAAAATTATTTCGAATATTTTTTTTCATGTTCCTATAAAACATACAATTAAAAGACATAACACATCTATATATAACTATATAAGTCCAATTGCAAAATGAACTAAAAAGCTTTACATCATTAAGTATCATTTACCATCATTTACAAAATAAATCCAAAACATATTACATGAATCCACACCATCACATACAAAATTAACCCATCTACAACATCACTTACAATGAACCCAAAATGATTTAAATATTTTCTATTAAAAGTTTACATAATAGGGTGATTTAACATCAATGATACCATGAACCCTAGGGAACCTCATCTTCAGGATCTCCATGACATCCAAATTCCTTCTTAGTTCATCACCCTCTTTCTGGCCTGAGGTCAAATGGGCAACAGATGAAGCAGAACGTTGTTTGGTGCAAAGACATGTTGATCGATATCGAACCCTGTGAGCCACAGAATCATCCTCTCTTCATGAATATGGAAGAAATATTTGCAATAAGAGCCACCATAAGTCATAAGAAAATAGAAACAGATTAAATATGTGCATAAATTACTTGCAAGGACACTAAATCCACTAACAAAAAATAGGAATGTAAAGTATAAATTACAATCTGTATTGAAGTAAAATACATTTTTCCCTATATAACCCATCAATTCCCTGCATACACAAGAAACCTTCATGTTCATCACATCACCTCTTATCTCGCTGCGCATCCAAACCGTGAGAAATATCTCGACCATTATGGGATTATGTTGTCAACGAAGAGTGAAGAAATACTATGCATGGTTACCATGTTTTTGGAATGAAGCATAGGGTTCAAAATACGAACCTCCCAATATGTCAGGAAAAAATTTGTTGCATAAGCTATGCTTGTGCAATATCAGATCGAACATTCAATGAATATAAACTTAAAGAAATACCTATCTACTACAATGGAAAAATGGAAATAGAGTTCAAACCCAAGTCCAGTTAACAAATCATCTTATTCAGGCATCAACAAAGATTTCAAGTAGAGAACATCATGATGTTGGTGGATTATAGGTAGATAATTGGCAGTGAGCATACATTAACAGAGACATTTATAAAATGGTATATTATCTGGCATACCAAATTCAAAAAAAAATTAGTAACTTAAGAAAAGAGTTGTCGCAACTTACAAAGCTTTGAACGCAACCTGCCTACATAATATATGTGTTCGTCTTTTTGAAGTTCGCTTTACATTTTTTCTGCTCCATATGGTTGCATCAACAAGCATAGGGTCATTTGTGCTTTTTGATTAACTTTGTGACTATTTTTTTTTTTTGCTAGGTCACGTGCCATATGGTTGCATCAACAAGCAAGGATCTGCTAACTATACAAAGTTAATCAAAAAACTTTGTGACCCATATATCATTGTAAATATTTGTAAAACATCATTACAGGCCATATGAAGAATTGTTTCTTATGCAGGAGTCCATGATAACCGAGTAAATATGAAGTTGCAGTTACACTAATAAGAACCGAGTAAATATGAAGAATTATTAGCATACTACAAATTATAGAGAAATGATATATACTTGAAGAATAGGCTGCAAATATATAAGGAAAAATGA
This sequence comes from Iris pallida, assembly GCA_029216955.1. Taxonomy (NCBI): domain Eukaryota; kingdom Viridiplantae; phylum Streptophyta; class Magnoliopsida; order Asparagales; family Iridaceae; genus Iris; species Iris pallida. The sequence goes on from JANAVB010014408.1 coordinate 25,025, forward strand.
ATAATGCTACATTCGATAGTTGTTTTAACTACATGATATTGGGAAATGGATCAATTTTTCCAATGAAGAGTGAAATTTATAATAGCAAGAAAATGTGTCAACTAGTAAGCTTTATATAAACAATGATATCAATCGCATACCCTGCAGCCCCAATAGAAGCCACAAGAATTTCATATGTAACTTCTCGATGATCGTCATATGCAATATCTGAAATCAGTTGATACATCAGTTGACTACTCTACCCTTAAGATTGCCAAGTTCTATATTATCCTATGCTTCTAGAAATATGAATTGAATTTGAATCTGTTTGAGGATTGGTTAGGACAAATTTAAACACATCTGATGTCTCGTAATAGAGATCCACTAGGGAACACAAAGAAAAGAAGTACACAGCTTATAAACCTATAAGTTTTGTGTCATTTGACAGTAATCTGACTCACACATAATTTTTTTAACATTGCATATATAGCTTACGAGAGGACAATTCCCTTTTTATATTATTATCGTACTAGTTTAGTGCAGAAAACAGAATTGGCTGCCACTTAAATTCCTTATTGTTCAATGTATAATAAATGTTTGACCTTTTCTCCATGCATACTGTGAATTAACACTAATTAAACGCATGTTGACCACTATTTGAAGCTTCCATACCTGTGATAACTTTCAAGTCATGAATTTTACGCATTTAAATTTTAAACATCAAAGGCATGCTATGGTACAATTCTAGTTGTCACAGATATATGTAGTTGAATACCAAAATGTATATATTATTAGTAAGTATACCGACCTTCGTCACATTCAAAATTAATGTTGGATTCAGTTAAATGTCATGTGCATTAAGTTCAACACAACTAGCTTTTATTTGTATGGCTAGCCAATCTGAAAAACAAATTAAATGGTTGATAGGAATCTGCATTCCCTATTCCTCCAACTCAAACAATAGGATTGCAAAACCAGTTCAAGCTAAGTAACACTTGAAATAAAAGCAAGTAAAAAATTTGTGAATGGTAGGTACATTGCCTAGGAAGCACGAATACTCCAAAAGTTGTACTCTTTTACGTCAACGTCAGGAACGTATTGGACACTGCATCCATTTTACAACCAGGGTTAGGGAAGGGTTGGTGGGGGTTACTCTTGGGTTTGATATTCTATGTGAGTCTATCTGCTGGTGCACATTGATATTATGCAGATAAATCTCGTTGCCTACACTTATTTAGTATACAAGATACCTCCACTTAGTGTATATTTATGGGAATAAATCCCCATACCTAAGCCTAAATATTGCTTCATTTCCAATTAGGTGAGAAAGTCTAGTACCCTTGACAATTTGAAGGAAAATTAGGAAGAAGACATGGATGGAAGATAGAATATTCCAGACTCTGAATGATAGGATAACATGGTTTCTGCTAAGAAACCTTCACTGCCAAACTCATGTCGGCGGTCAAGTTCTTCTCTGTTTTGATTAGGAAAAGTGATGAAAGTTATACATTAAGTGTTCTTTTCCATAAGGAATAGGTTTTTTTAGCACAAAATAGGCCTATATTCAACACATAGAGACAATACTAAAAATGGTTACGACATCAACCATATTTGAAATTAATAACGAACCACAAAGAAAAAGAAACCTATAGATCCTAAATCAACTATGGGATTGGATGCTTGAAATGGTCTGACATACCAACACAATGTCAAATAACACACCAAGACTAATAGCTCAGATGAAACATTGAAGAAATGAGAACAATGCAAGAAAACAACATAGATAGAAATTATAAAGCATTCTAGACTCAGAATGGTAGACAGGAAAAAGTATTCTTTGGATCACTGTCAAACACTTGGCTATGGTCAAATTTTTATCTCATCTGATCAGGACAAGAGAGGAAGGTTGTACATGAACAGATCTTTTCCAAGTTGATCAGGATTATCAGATTAAAATATTCGTTGGCATCAATACATAGAGACAATACCAAGAATGACTATTGACATCTACCTTGATTGAAATTTACAAGAAACCGTACGTTCTAAGGGAAAAAAATTACAAAGAGTGATAACAAAAGTTAACTCACATTCTCTGCTGATCGTGCGGCTAGACAAGGCCAATTTGCACGCTCTAAAAGAATTGCACGGACTATTTCCGAACTTATGCCCTTATCCACCTAACAGAAGAAAAAAAATACCAAAACTAAATTTCTCAATACTAACAGTAGAAATATGTGCAACTGACAAAGCCAGCACATTTACTGGATATAATAAACACCATGCAGCTTCTATGAAAGATAATAATCATCCGCAGGTAGGTAAAACCTACTAAGCTAATGTGATTAATCTTGAAATTTGGAACAGATAAAAATTTGATTGGACATATTCATGTAAAATTGTGTAAGATATTAAAAATAACAAATGGCTTGGATGTTTCAGTAAGCAAAAAGTCAATGTTCAAAGCTAAACATAACCGATCCAACTTTAAAAATCTGTCATTGTAGATGCCAGTGACATTTGTCTGAAGATTTATTAAGTATCTTACGGGAACCCATAATACTAGAAATAAAAGATGGTACAATTGATAAAGTTCAAAAGACAGAATTGCAGGCATCATCATCTAAAGCCGTTATCATCACACCAAGACAAAGTCTTATCTTCTTTGGAGATTATTTATTGGGATTATGGCTTTTTTTCTATAAGCCACTGCCTGTATCTAGGTTCCGAAACCTAAATTCTCATCCTACCCATCCATTTCCATCCCACCTTAATCTAGTGACTTTGGGCCAGTTTGGATTGCAAATATGTTTCATATGGGACTACATGTGGTGCCAAACGTAAGGCACGAACCAAACATTTTTCGGATGGACTCTTTTTCAAACGTGTCATTCCTTTCGGGGCTCAAATGGGAGTTTCTGCAAAACTAGCCCAACGAGAGTTCCAGAAATGGGTGTTTGAGAAAAAGGGATGAAGTGTAACTGTAATCCGAACAAGCCTTCAGAAGGTGGTGGCAATCGTGTGGGATCTTAAGGTAGAAGAAAGTGGATTAAGAGGTTGTGTTGGTGGGAGAGTAGGGGGAGAGAGAGATGCAGAAATGCAAATGATGGTGGTCCCAGGTGTTGTTACCAACATAGCGGTTGCTGCAAGTGGTGCAAAATGGAAGTAAGGGGAAGGTAGATGAAGTTTTGTTGCTGGGCTGAAATAAAATGATTGGTTTAGTAGTGATACTATGAAATATATGTAGTGGTCGAATGGTGGGTGTAGTCAATGTCTGCCAATTCTCCTTTGATATTCACAAAAAAGGTAGAAACACAATGGGAGGGGGCACTGAACGATCATATAACATTATAACAGTCATGCAGTCGATAGTATTGAGCTTCTTGACCCAAAAAAGATATGAAATGACTGCATCCAACATTGTCAAAACTTGGAGCAGAATTACCTGCCAAATCAAGAAGCGAGATACTCATAAGAGGCAGTAAGCATATGATGTTCACTAGAATAGGTACAGACACTAGAGGATAAAAGAGGCATCAGTTCAGTTTGCTATTAGGAAGAGTCATATGGGGTGCCGCCAATGCCCTCATGGCAACATAACTTTGGTAAGCATTTATGAAAACTACGGAGGCAAAGAGGACTGTTGTATAGAAACAAGTAAAGGTAGAAGGGCAAATGAATGGCGTTTCCTGGTATCCACATCACACAAGGAAAACAGTAATAAAAGAACATACATCACAACTAAATTCATCAACAAGAGGGTAAGATGTCAAACAGCTCCACATCAATGTGGAGGTAACCATAAAGATGAAAATGCCAATACAAATGGTTTCTGCATATATTAGTTATACTTACCAATAGTTGTTCCAATCTCCTGGTTATGAATTGCAAAATCTGTGAATAAATTAACAATTAGACACTAAAAAAGAATTTAATAAATAAACTTAAGACCCACTATGCTTTACCCACATCATTTATGACGTTCTTGTCAACTTTTATGGGTTGCACATCTACGGCTAGCCTCAAAGCATTATTCAGGTCCAAGTTCTTGTTGTTATCCACTAATATTTGAACCTAAAAAACAAGTGATACACAATGAAAACTAAATCTGGTTCAAAAAAAATAAGAGAGGCCTATTTTTATGACTTACAAGTCCATAAGAGATTCTCCTCAAACCAAAAGGGTCATTTGTGGAAGTGGGTTGACAACCGGCAGCGAATAAGCCAACAAGACTATCCAGCTAATGCATAAAAAGGAAGAAGTTTATCAATCATCTTATCAGAAAGGTATAGTCATAACATGTGATGTGAAGTAGTTGGATTATCTGAATAATCTACTTATGTGTTTAATTGGTCGGTTAGGATAACCAAATGTAGGGCCAACCAGATTCAGATACCATACTTAGTAGTAGACTTTTAGATTCAAGTAAGTGGTTGCCATGCACAACAAACTACACTAAAATACACCAAATTATTGTCGTGTCGATGCTCTCATGTTATATCATACTCCTATCTGTTCTATACAAGACAAGATATTTTTATGGTATTGACTGTGTTTTTGGTACTAAAGCAAAGAAAGCATTATATTTTCACTTCAGTAAAACTACAATATCATCAGACAGAGACAGTGTGTTCCACAACCTCTTCAAAGATAAAAAAAGAATATATCATAAGAGGCAGTAAAATACTTGGAGATTCTCTTAAATACTAAATAAAACATTTATTATTTTTGACTTCAAGTTGCAATCTTAGCGAAGAACTTACAAAAAATTACTACATTATTTTCCCTAAAAAATAAATTTGAGGACCCAACCAGCTTATAGAAATTTTAAATCAATGAGATAGAAAAGGCATTACATAAACAATTATACAAGATCTATCTATGCACGATCGAACAAATAGAGTAAAAGCCAGACTTTGATACCCAACTCCCACCCAAATAAACAATCTTCTGGTGGTTTTGGCAATGAGAGATGAAGGATACATAAATCATACTTTATTTGACAATAACTACACAATATAACCAAAAGACATAAGTTTTAAACATAGCACTAAAGCATTAAAATCAGAAAGTGAGCCATGTTCACAAGTTCCTCACTGTATTTTGAGTGTGACTTCACTTAGAATGGGTTTGGGATCTGAACCTATAAACATCAAAACATATATATATATATATATATATATATATATATATATATATATATAACATCAAGCAATTCAAAACCCTGAAAAGACTAAATAGTCAAACCTGATTAAAATGTTGTTACAATTTTTCATTTGCCAGATTGATGCAGAATTGCTAAGAGCTAAAAAGAACAAATAAGTGAGGCCATAATAAATTAAGAAAACAACATGGAGAACATCATTTTCATGCAAAGAAAGAGACTTTTACCTCTATATGTTTAAGATTCTTTTAATTATAACCAATGTAATTGTATTTTTTCTAAAGTAGTCTATAGTTTCCAATTCAAAAATAACTTAAGGACTAAGAAAAAATCAACTAAAATCGAGATAACAAATGATACATAATTGTATTTTTTCTAAATTAGTCTGTAGTTTACATTTCATAAACTTGATGATTCATAATTGTCTAGAATTGTAGTCTTCCCTTAGCATGCATACTTAGTCTGTAGTCTTATTCATAATACAATTAGTCTCTAGCATAAATTTTGGCTAAATAGGCTTCCCTTAGCATGTCAATACTAAATAGGCTTTAATTATTCATAATACAATTATGAAATAGGCTTTAATGAATAAGACTACATACTACTTCTAAATTGGCTAGACTTCCCTTAGCATACATTAATAGAAATTTTGGCTTTAATGATTCAAGTAGAAGATAAAGATTAAAGTATGACATAATAAGTCAAACTTCAAACATATGCATACTTTCCTACTTGTTATAATGTTCTACAAAAGTTAATTAAATCTCAGCACCAAATATTTATGTGTCATTGATAAAATCATAAACCAAATTAGTCCAAAATTCTTGTAATCTACTTCGAATCTAAACTTTACTGCTTTTTCTGACCGAAAATATAACCATTCATCAAAATAAAACTAAGGAATCTATGAATTATACCAGAACTTGAACTCCGGGAAGTGTCGAAAGAAGGGATTGAACTCGTACGAGCCCATCATCGATAGGGAGGGCCGGTCGAGGGTTTCGATCTCCAAATCGAACAACGGCTAACTGGGTGAGGCATGGAGCGGTCGAGGTAGTCCTTCCTCTACTTGGCGATAAAGCGTATGGGGCGAAGGAACCATTAGCGGTGTTTCCTCCATTGATGGAGGAATAAAACCCTAGATCTGGATGAAAAGAGTGGAGATGGGTGGGATAAGGGAAAAAACCTAGATTTGGGGAAGGATTGTTAGGTACCTATTCGGAATCCACTAAGGCGGAGAGGAGAAGTATAGAGCTCAGGAATCAAAATTTCTAAAAAATTGGGTTTGGGCCGCCAAATAATTGCCATTCCCGCTGAGATTATTTGAGACGGTCTCAAAATTTATTTGGAACGAAAATTATTAATAGTCCTAAATAAGATATCCATTTTTCAATCTGTCACCAATAAATTTGTTTTTTGTTACAAAAAAATATAGCAGTCCCAAATAATAATTTTTTAGGACGTTTAAAACTAGAGTTCTTAAAAGTGTTGTCCCAAAAGTCAACTTTTTTTGTAGTGCATCTAGACAAAATGCATCACGTCTAGATCAAAAGTCCTTAGAGTCATCATCATCAGCGCCAACAGTGCCACCATGTCCAGATGGACCAGCTCCAGAAGTGCCAGCTCCAGAAGGGTGTGGAGTAGCACCAGAACCACGGTACCAGTCATATGTATTACCTGGCTGAAAGAAGTGACGAACCGCCTCATCGTCATAGCGGTATCCTGATACAGCTGGATCTCGGGGAAGAGAACTGGCAGAATGACCAGTCTGAGAAAAATGTAGATCCTCAAAAGAATTCACGAGAGCCTGAAATCGAATGGCATCACGGAACTCACATTTTCTAGATGCGTTAGTGATAAAAGCTCGCAAATCAAAGAGATGTTGGCGGATACCCTCATAAGTCATAGGGTAGGTCTGAGGAGGTAGAGCAGGAGCAGTAGGGGGAGCAGGATGGACGGCTGTGCTGCAACGAGATAGCTGAAGATACTTGGTCTCAGTGTCTAGGCACAAGTGGATAAGTCAATCTCAAAGTACTGAAAGATGATCGGGATAATCATCGCTAAGCAAGGTTTTTGTTCCTTTTATGACAACGTCCCATCATCTGAATAATAGTCTTGGGGACAAAAATAAATACCCTTACGAATGTGATAAAGGACAGACAACTCAAGGGTGGTGTAGAAGCATGGAAAATATAGGGTTTATGCGGTCACAATTTGCCGCATAGGTACATTGGGCCAAACTAGTCCGCATAAAGAAGAGCCGTATGACAGATTCAGCACCCTATGCGATCCATCGACAACCAAACTGATTCGAGCCACAGAAGAAAGATATGCGGCCAAGTTGATCAGTCCATCTGATGAAGCTGACAAATTTTGTCAAAACTGACAAAAATGATAGCTCTGACACTCTGACAAAAAGTTAAGACGTGATCAGACAAAATGTCATGTCACTAAAAATAGGATTCATATGCTTAGACATAGTCATGCGACCAGAAGGATTGCTACCCAAGATGCTTGAACCTTATACGGCTCAAACATGTACGGCCCTAAAGTCTCTGAGCTTCATGCGGCCAAGTGTGACTGTAACCTAAGCCGCATGAGCTTTATGCGGCCCAAAATACATAATCTATGCGGCTCAAAAGTCCTTAAGCTACATGCGGACTAAGGAAGGCTGCGACTTAAGCCGCATGGGTCTTATGCAGCCCAATATGGCCAAAAACGGTGAGACACATACGGCTTAAAATGATTCCTATCCTGCGATAGGACACGTGGCAGGCTGACCAAGTCTCAACCATCCAGATTTGCTGCAACAAAATCCCAATAAATCGCCAACTGGCGGCTAAAGAGCGGGTCTTCACTTGCTGATTAGCCACGTGGCCACGGGCCATCTATGCGGCTCAAAACACCTATCGCTATAAATAGCAGGGTGCCACACCCCTGCAAAAGGCTGGCAACCTTCAAAAGACAATTTCTTCAAGAGCTAAAGACTGCGTCGGATAGTCCAAGGAGTAAGGCAGAGTTGATACACTTTCCCGAGCCTCCACCGTCACCCCCCAGAATCAAAAACTAAACAATTATACTTAGATTGTTTCCTAGGATTTCTTTCTAGGCTTTTCTTTGTACAAGCGAGTTTGCAATCAATTTCAGTATTTCTATAATATCTGTCTTTGATATTTATTGGCAAACACGATGGCGACTCTGCTGGGGACGTCCTACTCTACTGATAAGAAGTTGGTGATGCAATCCGAAGTGTCCATGCTTAGCTCTACGCAATAAATGCTTGTGGTTCATTTTAACCAACAAGCCTTCGAAGAAATGCTCTCCGAAGGAAGCGCCAGCCCGTCACAGAAGCGAGCCAACCCAAAGAGAACTCGCAGGACGTCTGCGCGTGTAAACTTTCTAGAATTTAATTAGATTTAATTAGAATTAATTAGAGTAATTTTATTTAATTAGGAATTTAATATGATTAATTATGATTTTTTAAGTTATTAATAATTTTTCATTTTTATTTTTGATTATTATCGACACCTTACCGTGACTTTTAAATTAGGAGCACAAGGCTAGTCATTTTTTCCAGACCAACTTGTCATACACGATCTACTCGAGACCCTCTACACCCATGACCATCGTGTCCCACTCAGACACACTCTCTTATGCTTCATTTTTATCGTACAACTTTTCGGACAATTGACCCAATCCTGATTTACCCTACCGAGTCACATTTAATTCCAACTTGTATTGGAGTCACCAATTTGACCCAAACTGGTCGACCCAAGTTATGGGTACAGACCATTTTGAGCCTACTACACACGTGCCACTAGTATCCCACCCAATTGAGTCCCCGTATACTATTTATTTATTAATGATTATAAATGACAAATTTAAGTCATTTAATTACCGGGACCCAAATAAACCCAATTGTGACCCAATTCGACCCATCGGGACTCAACCCAAGCCATATGGAATCTCCCATACAACATACAAATACACACACAACATGCTATAAATCCTACAAAACATCAAACACAAAACACACACATCACCATCACACCCTCTCATTTCCTTAAACAAATAACACACACACACATCACCATCACCCATCACTATCACATACTCTCTCTCTTTTCTCTCTCCTAAACAAACTCCCCCCTTACAGCCGAACAAGCACACCCCCCTCTCTACATGTACATGTCACCATCACTCTCTCTCTCTTCTTTAATTCAAACACACACATCACCATCATCCTTCTCTTCCCCTTTATTAAAACACACACCCTCACTATCTCTCTCTCACTCCTACACCCTCCCCCTACCCGACAGGACCACCACACCCTCTTCCATTCGGTCCCCTCTCTCTCTCCTCCCTCTCATCATCTCTCACTCTCATTCCTTCCATCTAAAATCGAGAGCATCCCCCCATTCCTCCTTCTTCACTCTTACTTCTTCATCTCCACCACTCCCACACTTCTCCACCACCCTCACCACAGCCACCATCACCCCTCTCCTCTACCTCCACCACAGCTCAGCCCCCTAGGCCGACCACCACCACCCACCACTACCACTTCCTCTCCACCTTCTTCTTCTTCATCTCCCACACAACCACCAGCACTCAACACCTCCACCACACTACCTCCCCCTAGGCCGACCACCCCTCTCCCCTAGGCCGGCGACAGCCCACAGCCCCACCACCATGGCCGACAGCACCACCACCCCCTTCACCATCATCCCTCCATGGTACACTCTCTCTCCTCCTTTCCCATTTCTTAAGTATATATATGTATATATATATATATAATCTTCATTATGTATATATTTTTGAATGAGTGATTAATAATGTGATTAGAAATATACATTACATACTTTGGGGTTGTGAAGGAATGCGTTTTTTATCATAATTTCATGTGTGTTCATGTGTGCAAATGCAATGTGGAGAATTGTTCCTAATCCTTGAGTATGAGACCCATGTACATAATTATTGAATGAGTTATGTATGTGTATATTTATACACATACCATATACACATTTTCTATGTACAAATATACTCTTGTACATTATGCTCATACATCTAGGTATAACATATTTTATATACTCTTCATAGGTATAAAGACTCCTTGGATATATATGTATAATTATATATATACTCTTATGTATATGTATACCCCTACAATATGTATACCCCTACAATATTCACATGACTCACAAATACATACACCTTCACATATAAAAATATATATACTTTGTTTCATCGAATATATATATATATATATATATATATATATATATATATATATATATATATATATATATATATATATATATATATATATATATATATATATTTTAAATATATATTTTATATATATATATATATATATATATATATATATATATATTTTAATATATATATATATATATATATATATATATATATATATATTATATATATATATATATATATATATTTTTTTAATATATATATATATATATTTTATATAAAAATATATATATATATATATATATTTTTAATATATATATATATATATATATATATATGCTCTTTCATATATATGTATATATGAAAACCCTTTCAAATATAAATGCTCTTTCATATATATGTATATATAAAAACCCTTTCAAATATATATGTAAAAATAGATACTTTGTCTCTATGTATATATATGTATATGCTCTATGTACACTCATGTACACATGTAACGCCCCATCCCAAAATACGTAGGACTAGGAACGTAGACATGCCAGCCGTATAATCAATATACGTAAGCTGTAAAATGCAGTAACCAAGGCACTAAATCTCATACACAAAGATAAATAATGATATAAAAGCAACTTTGAATTTGTCATGGATACAATCGTTGGACGGAGACAAATCCACTACCAACTATGAAAATAAATACATAATAAAGGAAAGAATTTGGCGAGCGAAGCGAGGACGATCGAAGTGCAATCATCCTCGAACAATTAGTGACGATCATGGCCACGGCTAGAACACCTGCGAAAGATAGAGCATACACCTGGCAGGATAACCAGGTCCTCAGAGGGACGTAACAAGATACAATAAACATGCCATATAAATATTGAATATAAAATATGCCACAATCAAAGAAAGTGACAAGACATAAATAAGGCAACCTAACCGTACTAAAGTGAACATGCAGTGAGAAAAAACCTTTCGTCGCATGAGCCTTGGCTATAAATAGGATCTGGTATAGTCCCCACTTAGGCACCAGTGACCTAAGCACATGACATTCAAAAACGACAGTGGCCAACCTGAGAGGCTCATACCCGTATCTCCATCGGAGCTTCCGGGTTACAAGGGAAGTGCAATCGAAGCCCATACGACAAAGAAATGTTCTCCCCACCCAATGTACCTATCATGTCGCATCCACGACCATATAACACTACTAATTGTCTAGTCTTCTAACATACAACTATTGACAGTTAGACCTAACGCACGTCCTGTACGCATTAGTGATCAGCCAACACGCAAGTCCGCAGGCTATATGCTACTCACAACTCATACATCTCGTAGAACATCAGTGTCAAAGTTTATGTAGTGCACTAAACTAGTGGTAGTCCCTTAACTCTAGGTCCATAGGCAATCAAAGGATAAATAACAAGGTACAGCTATTATCACTGAGCAGGAAGTAATCAAGAACTAGAAATAAATGAACAGTGATATGTAATAAAATACAACTAAAAATAAATAGTATAATGGTAAGGTATCTTGCCTGGTGTTACGCCTGGTGTGGTACAATATGTCGACAAGTCTTGATTGTCCGATAGCCATGTTCGATGTGTCATGGTCCGGTGTTGCAAGTAAATAGAAAAGCACGATTAGCTATGAGTAAAGGGAATAATTCGAAGAGAGTTTGAGCGAAGAGACGCGTGTCCTATTTTTAGTAAATATTTCATAATATACTTGAAAAAATAATTCTACGTAAATGCTTGAAAATATCTTATATATGTAAATTTTAAAAATACATTTTATTAGTCCAGAAAAATACTTAAAATAATAAATCTTTTTAGGCAAAACTCTAAGTTTTCAAAATATTTTAAATAAGTACTTTGAAAATAATTAAAAACAGTTTAGGGTTAAACCCTAATTTTGTCAAAATGTACTTTGGAAAATATTAATTATCGAATTTATTTAATAAACCGAATAATACACTAATAATAATAAAATCATAATCATTACAAAAATATTAAAATAATATTAATAATATAATAACAATAATAATAATAATACTCAACAGTATTAATAATCTAATAATAATAATAATAATAATAATATTATTAATAATTATAATAGTAACACTATAATGATAATAATAATAATAATAATGGTAATGATAATATAACTAATAGTGATAAAAATAATAATAATAATAATAATAAAATATAATACTTAAAGCTTAATACTGCAGTTCCCTTCATTTGAGGAGAGAGGGGGCTGAGAAAGAATTTATAACAAAGCAAGGGAGAGAGAGGGTTTTAGTGAAGAGGGGTTCTCACCGTCGGGCTACGATGGGTGGATGGGTTTCGGCGGATGGCGAGGAGAGAACGGCGTGGGGCGGTTGGCGAGGACGGCGACGCGGCGGAGTTGCTACGCCGCGGTGGAGGGGGCTGTGAAGTCGGTACGGGAAGTCGGGGACGGCGGATCCACGGCGGACGGGCTCGTGGGGACCGGCGAGGCGGATGGGCGCACAGCGCCGGAGCGGATGGGCGCTGGAGGCGGCACAGCTCGTGACTGCCGCAGCGCACTCTGTCGCAGCTGACCGGAAAGGGTAGCCCGGGTAGAGAGAGGCTCGATGCATCGGGTACGGTCACTCGGTGCTCGTGGGTCAAAGCGGAGGCAGAGGCGGTGAGCTTCTAGATTTGGCAGAGTCGGGGCTCTCGGCGACGGGCTGCGTTCGCTGGACGAACGACGGTGGGAGCGGCCATCTGTGGTTCCTGAGGTCAGGGCAGCGAGTGGCAACTTTGCCGGGAGGAGGCGGATAAGATAAGGGGTAACTGTCGATTTTATTTGGTTGGTTTGATGACGGTGAGGGTGGATGGTGACGGTGGTGGTTCTGATGGCAGTAGGAGCGGTGGCTGTGGCGGAGTCGGGGGAGTTGGGGGTCTCTGCGGGAACGGGGTTGATGGCAATGATGGGGACGATGAGTGTGGCGTTGACGGGGATGATGGATGGCAGTATTAGGCGTAGGATTTATTTGTGTCGGGATTGTCGACACGGAGAAAAATGTATATGTACAGGATAGAATAAGAAGCTGGGCACAGACACGGTGCACATATGTAGATGGTAGAAATAATGGATAAGTACCTCTCCTTATATAGGAGGTGAGAATTCCCAGTTAGATAGGGATTGGGAGGATTTAAATCCAAATTAGGTAAATTATTTATAAATTCATATTGATTTAAAAATAATTCAAATACAAATCAAATCCAATCTAAATAAATTCTATACTTACTTTAAAATATTTTACATAAAGTCAATAAATTTTTTTTCCAATTTAAATTATCAAAATAATTCAAATGTTAAATAAAACAAAATCTTAAATATCTTTTTCATAAATATTAAAATATAGCATTAATTAATTTCAAAAATCAAGAATATTACTTAAATATTAAACCACAATTTTCAAATCACTACTTATTTGCAAACGACGAATAAAATAACCTTTTATACAAATATTTATCACCTTTTTTGAACATGTACTTTCATATTTATAAAATAAAATTTATAATAAAAATATTTTTCTAAAATATGTACCTCGACACATATTCGCACTCGTCGAGCAAATATGAAACGCAATCTCGCACGCTACACAATACCAAAATGCGAACTCGTATGCGAACTAAAAAATATATATACAAAATTTAAAAAAATCGTAGTAGAAATTTAGGGGGTTTACATCCTACCCAACTTAAAAAGAATTTCGTCCTCGAAATTTAGGAAAAAATTAGGGTAGGTAGGGCGAAGGGGATGGAACGGGTTTATTTGAATAGATTTACGAGATCTTCTTGGGATGAGAATGGAAATAAAATATTCGACGATGAGGCGAGCGACAATTCTATGGCAATATGTCATTTGAGCGACTAGAACAAAAAATGTCGATGGATTCAATTTAGATTACGATCATGTATATGACAACCAATCAATGACTAAGCTCGATCAACCCTAACATTAACCTTAAAAAGGGCAACATCATAAGTAGGTAATAAACTCCTTAATCCTTTGATATCATCAATATTCATGTAATCTCTCTTATCATAAATCGTTCTTTCAAAAAAAAAACTACTTTCGTACTACGTTCCCTTAAAAATTTAACAAAATAATTTTGATTATAAATGTACTCTGACTTCCTCTATCTCGTCATAGAATTTCAATTAGTCTCAAATTTTGAATTCCATAATCTCCATTATACTAGCTTACTTATACATATCTTTCCAAGCCAAAATTTCCTCTAAAATTAAAATTCCAAAACTTTCAACCAATTTGGCCCAACTAAAAGTTAAAATCTAGTTTCTACAAATTTGTATTTATTGGTCAATGTATACTGCATCCATAGGTACCAAAATAAAAGTCTGTCTTCAATGCTCGATAAATCTCGAAAACTAACGACATACCTTCATAACTCAATCTTCTATCATCATAATTGAAAATTTCCTGAAATATTTATTAGTCTCTCTCGAAAATTTGAATTCAACAATCTTTTCTTCTTGATGGTAGAAATGAACTCATCTTGCTTCATATTCATAATCATCTTAGAACTTGATTCTCCATGCATCAAAATGTAAAGGTTTCTTTCTTCAACAATTGGTTATCCTTGAAAAATATCGTCGTAACACTATATGTTATCGAAGGCAACGCCAACATTGTCTTTATCAAAAAATTGCATCCATAAATTTAATATATAACTTTGGTTCTTAAACCACCAACACTTTAGAAAATTCTTCACTCGATATTTAGTTACCTCAAAACAAACTTTTTTGTCACGACCCGCACCCTAGAGTAAGGGCACGAGACGTGGGTACGTCCAGCCTACGCCGCAGTGTCGGCGGTAGAACGCTGTCCTAGGTCAACAATCATCTAGCAATATATCTCTAAATAGTTTATACTCCCCGAATGGGGGTGACATAGTAGTAAAACTCAATCACAACCAAGGAAGAGATAGCACGATATGGAATAGAACTCAAGGAAAAAAATAGATGACAAGTAGTCTAAGATAATCCCAGCAATATCAAGAAGTACATGGTCTCAGATACAGAATGAAAGAATATATACAACTCTAAACTCCAAATAAAGTCTAGCTAAACATGTCTCATGACTACATAAAAGATAGATAAGCCTAACTAATCTAGTCTTGGCAATCGGGGTAATATCCTCAGTTAGAGATGGGTCCTCCTGAGGGTCCAGCTCGCAGGTGTCATCTAAGGCTGCCCCGTAGTAAGTATCCAGACCAGCCTCCTCCTCGTCCTCTGTAATATTTTCAATAGGTCCAGTCAGGAAAGGAGCGAGTACAGTACATCTCAACAGTTCATAGCAGGTTAGAAGATATAATCATGCAGTAAAGTAAGATACAAGTACTAAAGGAAGTGCAGTATGTAAACAGAGAGAGAAAGCTATAATAGAAATATCTACTATAAATAAAGAGCTAACATGTGGCTAGTGAGTCAGAGTACAACATGGACATGTAAATGGCATGGGATGATTCTGATAAGACACTACGGAATGATTCTGATAAGATACTACTGGTGTATTATTCACATATCCACTTCTACTCTCTCGTACCCCCAATCAATACACAAGGATCCAACCAGGTTATGTTATGATACTATGTAAGGCCCCCGAAGGGTGGTAAGCCCCCGAAGGGTGGTAAGCCCCCGAAGGGTGGTACATAGTGGACCCATAAATGGGATAAGGATTCCAGGAAGACTCTGTGATCATAAGAGTATATGTCACAAGTGATCGAAGAATCAACGAAGCATAGTGATACGCCATGTAAGTAAAACACACAGAACATAGAGTACCCGATACTCCCTAAGGATAACATCTCAAGAAGGGATCCATATAGTACCAATCCGTGTGACCAACGTGACAGTACAAGTAAAGTAATCTACTGTAGAAAATAGTTCTAAACAGGATATAAAATTATCAAAGAATGTACTCGCCTGGTATCTGAGTGTCCAATATGAAAGTACTGTCCGAGGAGTGGTGTATGGCTCATAATCAGAACATCATAAGTCACAACAAGTCCAAAATAGTATAATAAAGTCCTACTATACATTCTACATGATTCTAGGTCAATCTAGGCCAAAGTCAACTCTGGTCAACCCTAGAAGTCAAACTAGGTCAACCAAGTCTAATTTAGGTCAAACTAGTCTACACTAGACTACATTAGTCTATACTAGTCTAAACAAGTCAAACCTATATCTAAAACTTATCACTATATATATATTACATACCTATATGGTATCCATACACAAATAGATATTTACATCCCATGCACTCATAATACATTACTAACTTATATAGGAAGCACAACTTTATATTATATATAGATATATACATATTAGAGTATACATTATATATATACTTACATTAGATAAGCATATAGGGTAACATGTGTAACTCTGTGTGTGTGTGTAGAATAAAAGAGTGAAGAGTGAGATGTGTGCTAGAGAGAGTGTACATATGTGTGTGTGTGCAACATGTGACAGGAAATGGGAATAGGTGGCATGTAGTTGTGTGTGTATATAAAATTGTGTGTGTGTGGTGAAGAGTGAAGCACAACAGTGAACTATGAGAAAAAGGAGGGAACCCAACTATCTCAGGTTCAGCCACAAAACTAATTCCCAGTTGAACTATCAACATAACCCAATCAAAGTATTCATGCTTCATCACAACCCAACTACATTACCTAGTATATGGAACCTATTCTCAGATTTCAGTCCTACAACAATTCAGTTAAACCTATTCTCCACATCACAGGTTCTAATCCTATTCTCAGTTAATGGACAGAAATGAGCAACAACCCCATCCCTTTCCAGTTTAAAAAATCTGGAAACAGGGATTCAATTCCTCAATTTCAATTCCCTTCTAAACAACTAATTCGAATGTGAAACTAACCCATCTAACAGGGACAACATACAAGGCAAGGAAAGGAAATCAATCCAGGTTTAATACATCAATGCAAAACTGGAAATGCAGCAGTTCACTACCTTCAAACCTTACATCATCAAATCCCCTTCTCGACAGTTCAGTAAATACCAAGTTATCAATGGGAAAAATCTGGAACTTTCAGGTTTAGCCCAAACAAATTAGTTATCCTATCTTTACAATCTCAGATTTGAAATAACCTTAGCCAAACACATTACTAGCTATGAACCTATTCACAGATTTCATGAATTCAGTGAAAGGGGACTCAGGTCCAGGCACTCACTAGATTCATGTCTAGTGAATCACTGTTTAGACAAATTAAGAGGAGGAAATCAGTTGCAATACCAACAATACCCTACCCATTCTCAATAATTTAAACATCAGTTATCAATGGAACCAATCTGGAAATCTCAGTTTCCAGTTAGCAGAGAGTTTCCAGGGTTCAATTTGAGAATGAACTCAATAGCCAAAACCTCCAACTCACAACCAAAACCTATAATTGATTCTAGAAACTTAATTAGCATGAAATGTAACATATGGAAAACAATATCAGTTGAATACAACAAAATAAATAGAGAAAAATAGATGGGTTTTCAAAACTGGAAACTCACAGAACATGAGTATCAGTGAAACAATGTTTCCTCCCATTTCGAATCCCATTACTAGACAAAAACCTAAACTAACATGGAAACTAAAACTATTACATAATATACATTATATTTAGGAACTAATTAACAATTAAAAACATTATTTAAAGCATTTAAAATAGTTTACACAGGAACACAAATATGAACACTGGAAACACACAGTGCACAACACGTGCACTATCGATTTCCATCCTCGACACGACACGGGGACACGTGGGACTTGACACACGGGATGTCAGTCATGGACCCATGCTACGTGTCAAGTTTCACGTGTCCTAGAGGCGTGTCGTGTCCGCTACAGGCCCCGAGTAGCAAGGGAACACTGTAGCGCGCGCGAGCGTGTGCACGCGCGTGTCCACTCCACGAATCCGACACAAGCAGACTCTAAAATCACCACAGAAGATTAACAATCAATAAGCAATGATAAAACAAATTTTCCTATTTAAAAATAATGCACAAACGAGATTGAAATACCCTTTGGTGCATTTCATCAAACACTCAACCCTAGCTCTGATACGTGTCCAGAACGGACACGAAACCTAGGATACCCGACACAAAACCTATACTGATACTTAGGGGACTCCTAGGGCTCCCTAATGATGAAGACAAATTGAAATTTCATGGAGTGTAGAGAAAGTTACCTAAGCTTGAACTTCTCAAGAAAACCCCTCTTTTAATGGCTCTCCTCTTGATGTCCCAATCCACTAAAATCACCTCAAACTGAAATGGAACATTATGACAGCAAGAATGGGTAGATTAGAACCTAAAGGAAAAGATTTGAATGGAAAAGGAAGAGGAATAAAATTTTAGGAATTTATTGAAAAGGAACAAACCTTGTTTTTCTAACTTGAGCTTTCCTAAGAAGGAGGCAACCCTAGATTTTAGGAGGGTATAAATATGGTAGTGATCCCAATGCAATAGATAGGTGGCCGACCATCACTTCCTAGGGACTAGGGTTTGCTAATTTTTGGGCTTTGGGCCAAGTTACATAGGCTATGGCTAAGTTGTTTTATTAATTGGTTCAAACCATAAGTCATGACTTATGACTTTCTAATCCTTATTGCTAATTAGAGTCTAATGACTAAACCAATGATTAGGCTAGGTTAGACTAGAGTCATATATCCTAACCAAGCTCATACTAACTAGGGTTAGCTCCTAGGTTGGTCTACAAGGGTCCAAACTAGCCAAGATCAATCTAGTCCAAACAATTCCAAAATAATTCCTAAAAAATTCCCAAAAATTTTAATAAATTCTAATAAATTTAAATTATCCCAAAAATGACAAAAATACCCTTACACTAGAAATGTGGTAGTGACAAATCTACCCTCCTTAAAAGAATTTCGTCTTCGAAATTGAAAGGCGAAATACAACTGATAAGAAGGATAGAAAGCATACCTCACGGTTCAAAAAGATAAGGGTAGCGCTCGCACATCTCATCCTCCCGCTCCCAGGTAGACTCTCCTGGAGAATGATGCCTCCATGCGACGCACACCAAGGGTATCACCTGGTTCCTCAGAACCTTCTTCCGTCGATCCAGAATCTCCACTGGCTGCTCTGGATAGCTGAGAGAAGGCCCAACCTTTAACTCTGAATGATCGGGCACATGGCTAGGGTCAGCCACGTACCGTCTCAACTGTGATACATAAAATACGTTGTGGACCCCCACTAGTGCAGGCGGCAAGCCTAACCTGTATGCAACGTCACCGACTCTCCCGCTGATAACGAAAGGGCCGATGAAGCGCGGGCTAAGCTTCCCGCCTCCACCAAAACGTATCGTACCACGAGTCAGAGATATCCTCAAGAAAACCTGGTTTCCGACCTAATCACAAGCAAGGTCTCAATTAATTATAATAAACAAACATGATCAAAAATTACCAACAAACAAACCTAAATCTAATCCTACTCTAATCTGTACCTCGAACTCCAATAGCCTTCGGTGGCTATCAGCCCAGTGCCGATGTCTGTCGTACACCACGCGGAGTCTATCCCTGATGAGCTTCACCTTCTCGGCTGCATCAATAACCATCTCTGGCCCCAGTAAAGCTCGCTCACCAACATCATCCCAGGATAAGGGTGTACGGCACTATAACGCCCCAGTCCCAAAATATGTAGGACTAGGAACGTAGACATGCCAGCTGTATTCATACGAAGTATACTCCAATATATGGAAGCCTCGTATAAATACATTAGCTGTAAAATGAAGTAGAACCATAACTAATCTCATCCACGCAAATAAAT
Source organism: Iris pallida (assembly GCA_029216955.1). Classification (NCBI taxonomy): domain Eukaryota; kingdom Viridiplantae; phylum Streptophyta; class Magnoliopsida; order Asparagales; family Iridaceae; genus Iris; species Iris pallida. The sequence goes on from JANAVB010014408.1 coordinate 45,230, forward strand.
GAATCATATAATGATAATAAATTGTCTTGATACAATATGTTGGACGGAGACAAATCCACTACCAACAAGTAAAAGGAAAATACATGAGAAAAGAAATGAATTTGGCGAGCAAAGCGAAGACGATCCAAGCGCAATCATCCTCGAAGAATAGAGATGGTCACGACTAGAGCTAGAGCACCTGCGAAAGACAATAACACACACCTGGAGAGATAACCAGGTCCTCGGAGGGACCTAACAAGACACATAATATCATGCCATATAAACTGAATAAATATTGCTCAAATAAATAAGTCAATCGAATTATAACATGGTCCAATACGCACCTACTGAACGAGCGTACCATTCCCCCAACCAAACAAGGACAGGAGATGGTAAACTAATTCACGGTAACGTATCTTCCCATGCTACGAATCCAATATGGTATCCGGACCCCAACAAGGTTCAATACCTTCTCATCGAAGTAGTAAGTCACACCTACAACCAAACAAGGACAAGATGTGACGAACTAATCCGCGACAAGATATTGTTTCCAAGCCACGGTCAGATACAAGCACCCAAACCAAAGGTACTCGTATCTAACGGATAAGGGTAGCCTAACCAGTCTAAGTGGATGCAGTTTTAATAACAGTTCATGGTCGCATGACTACCCGTTCAAGTCGAGAAAACACCAATGCAGTACCTCAGTAGCGAGTCACAACACCATATACTATTCCTCAATATCGAACGAGTCTATAGCATATAGTCTACCTATCGTTCCTCAGTAGCGAGCGAGTCTACGATAGATAGGGTGGTAATCAACTTCCAATCATGTTCTTTCCGCCCAATGCTGACTCTATAACCGCTAAGTCAAACTAGCATGCAACCTCTATTAGCGGTTATTCCTATCGCACGGCTTGTACGTACTAGTGGCCAGCCAATCACGCACTTCCGTGTTCTACATGCGACACACAACTTCGTGGTACAACGTGTCAAGGCCATGAATGCAACACATAAAGGTGGTCCCTTAAATCTAGGTTTAATGTGTAAGAAAATAATACATAGCAAGAAACTGAACAGTAAATTCTAACTGGTTATGCCATGTATCACAGTTTATTTTGCATAAAGAAAATAATGAACATGCATAAAATATGACCTAAAATAATTAAACAGCAAATGACAACGTGTCTTGCCTGGTAGAGCGCCTGGTGTGCTACGATGATCAATATGGCACGATCTGCAACTTCGGTGCAACAACTATGCATGGGGACCTCTGATGGTGGCATGGACAGTTCTATTGGGTCCAGAAGGGTTAATTTAGTTAAGGTGGACATAAGGTAGTTCGAATTTGGTGACAGGATGGGAATAGGAGGATCGATTACGGACAGGAGAGAAATCAAGGAATAATGGATAAAAATAAATATATATGATTTGGAAAACCATTCATAATCCTTGAAACTATATTTTACTATCACGAGATATCAATAAGTAGTAAAAATCATTTTATGTCGTAAAACTATAATTTACTCATAAAATATTTATATAATACTAATATCTAAAAGAACTAGTTTTACTACAAACGCTAAGTTTGTTAAAGTTACAACTATGGGTAGAAAGCTATATTTATTAAGTTTGAAAAATATTATATATATTTTTAAATATGGAAAAACTAATTTTTTTAGAATACCATATAATATTACTAAAACTAATGATATATATATATATATGTATAAAGATATAAAATAATAGTACTCATTGATATACAATTATTTATATCTATAATGTATCCCAAAATAATACCTTATATTTATGTATATGCAAATTTTACCATACTGATGTATTAATAGAAGAAAATATAATAATAATAATAATAATACTAATTAATAATAATAATGATAATAATAATAAAAATAAAATAATTATAATAATAAATTTAGTATATAGTAATAATAGTTAATCAAAACAAAATTAATGATAATACTAATTATTATTATAACTCAGCTCTCTTCCTTCTGCGGGAAGGAAGTTGATAGAAAAAAATTAAAAAATGAAAACAAAAGCTGAAAGAAGAGAGAGAGGAAGTATGGGAGAGAAAGTGAGCTGGAGAGAGAATCGAGTGAGAGAGAGGAAAAGAGGGGGCAACCGGAGTAGCTCCGGCGAGACGGAGAACGGCGGAGGAATGGCGTGGCGACAGAGGGGGTTTGGGTCGGCGGAGCTCCGGTCTGCGCAGAATCGAGCGCGGCGGAGAAGAAAAGGGGCGGTGACGTTCGACGGCTAGGGCTTGCACGCACGCCAAGGCGGGGCGAGGTGGCGCTGGGCTGATCTGGCGTCTGGGTCTGTGCGGTAGAGGAAGAAGTGGAGGTGGGTCGGACGACGAGCGGAGACGAAGGGTTTTAGTCGGGCGGTGGTTCGCCGGGCTAGGCACGGTGGCGACGAATGCCAGGCGGCTGCGGGGTTTCGTCGGAGGGGAAAGGAGAGGAGCGGCGGTCGGTGGTACCGGCTGTGGCAGACGCGGATGGAGCGGAGCGGGTGCGGACGTTCTCGGCGGTCGCAGGCAGGGGTTCGGGTCAGCGACGGGTCAGCGACGGCGCAGCGAGGGGGAGATACTGCAGCGTCGACGCGGCTGACCACAACGGAGAGGGGTAAGTGGTTGTTTAATTTATTTTTGGGGTTTTTCCTTGGTCGGGGTTTAGAGTCGCCGATGGTGGCGGGTGGCTTGTCTTGGCGGTGGTTTGGGTGATCGGAGGGGGACAGTCTGTCCGTGGGTTGGCCGGACGTAAGTGGCTTGGTGGTGGGTTCTGGTAATGGTGGTGGTCGGTTATGGCTTTGGCCGAGACGGGGACCTGCGGGGGAGAACGGGTGGTCGAGGTGGCCGGGTTGGTTGATGGCGGAGGGGTCGGGTTACGGTGACGTTAGTGATGGCAGTAGCGGTAGTGGCTGTGGCGATGGTGGTTGGCGTGGCTGTCTTTGGTTGGCGGAATGGAGTTACTATCTATGTGGTGGTCGGAGTAGGCGGAACAAGGAGGTTGGTGAAGGTGGTTGTTATTGGCAGGAGACGTTGAGGCTGGGCCGGGCGCCGGGAAGCGATGGTGTTGGTGATAATGACGGTGGCGAGGTTGGGGTAGGTTAGGGGTTGGAATTGATTGTATCGGGTCGTGTCCTGTGCGACACATAATAGGGTTGTGGGGGATGGGTGTCCGGTGTGTCGGACACGGAAGAGATTGTATATGTAAAGGAAAAATAGTGGAAGTAACTAGGTTGACACGGACACGAAGCACGCACGTTGAGGATGGTAGAAATTTGTGGATGAAAATATTGGAGGAGTACCTGCCTATTTATAGGATGTGGAAATTCCCAATTTGGATAGGATTAGGAGAATTTAAAACCCAAGTAGATAAATCATCTATTTAATTAAAATCAATCAAATCAAATCGAATCCAAATCCAACTACAATATAAATCCAATTTTAAATCCAATTAAATTCTTGGTTTAAAAATCAGATCAATTTCAAATATAGATATTAGTTTACTAATATGTATCCATGGAATCAAATCAAAATTTAAATTTTCATAATAATTTTGAAATATATTTCTCCAAAAATACTATAAATAATAATTTCAAAATTTACATTAATATTTAAATTAAACCAATAAATGATTACAAATATATATGTATGCACAAATAATATTTTCATAATTATATTTTTCTAGTATACAATAAAAATATTAATTATTCTTAATAATTGCATAAATGAAGGCTTCAGTAAATAAAATAACAACTTGGTAATGATAGTAAAATAATTATTGCATATATTATTTTGAAACTAATAAATAAAATATTTTTCTAAAATATGTACGCTCGCACATATTCACACTCGTAGAGCAAAAATAAAATTTCGTGCGCGACGTAAAATACAATTACGTGACGTACAATACAAAATTTTTAAATTAGTACCAAAATCGATAAAAAATATAGTAGAAATTTAGGGGTTTTACATCCTACCCAACATAAAAGAATTTTATCCTCGAAATTAAAATTTGTAGGGGGTGAAAGGACACAAGGGGGTATCAATGGGGATCCAACGATGACAATATTTTCACAAAATTATATCGTAAGAAATCGCTATCTAGATCGTAGAAAAATAATACGGTATGGTCACGAGTAATGGATGAGGGTCACGATTAAGAGAACGAAATAGATTCGCTTTTAATTAAGTGATTAGAGAGTCTTGATAGGGTCGAGTAGTTTAGGATGAAGTTATAGCAATATCGAGTGAGAATGGTCATAGTCGATAGGAAGGCTAGAAGAAGTTCTAGTATAACGCCTTCATCCTTCTAAAATAGGTGAAGGCGAAAGCAATAAAGAGTTCGAAGACGATGATATCGAGTATGAATACGTGGTTCAAGGACGACTGAATAATTCAAAAGGAGTTTGCCAAGGCAGTCGTGGTTGGGACTCTAAAGGACAAGTTTATCTATGTCCCAATCCACTTAGAACGATAGATAAAAGCGAACCAAAGTGCACTCGGTTGATCAGACCATCATGCACCGGTTCTGACTAGACAATATGTTAGTGGACATGCCCAAATAACATATGTCTTGAAACAAACTTGATAAAAGCATAAGCTTGCAAAAACTAGGCTACATTAGCATCATTTGTCAAAACGGTAACTACATAGGTACGAGAGATTTAAGATTTAAAGAAGGTAGAATGATTCTAAGTCATACAGTCGTCCTATAGTCTTCTTGTCCAAGTCCTTGGTTGGCTAGACGGGTTAGGTCCTCTAGATTCTAGGATCTAAATAAGCTTGCTAATATAGGTCACTAGGTCAAAGGGGTTGCTAGTTCATAAGGTATTCTACCCAACTTAAAGAATTAAACTAATGGGTTTTGGGACAACTAACTAGTAGGGTCAATCTCTAACAAGCACGAAGGGAAGATAAGAATAGGGATGGAAGGAAGCAAGCAAGATACAATTGATGAGTCAAACGGTAGATGAAATCAAGGAAAGATGTCATATATGTGGATGAGATCCTAGACTTCTAATCCTATACGCAGGCTTGCTTGGTACGGTAAAGTAACCAAATAATTTATCTTGACCTGCATGGGCCACCACAAAAACATGTAACACCCCAGTCCCAAAATACGTAGGACTAGGAATGTAGACATGCCAGCTGTATTCATACGAAGTATACTCCAATATAAGGAAGCCTCGTATAAATACATTAGCTGTAAAATACAGTAGAACCATAACTAATCTCATCCACGCAAATAAATGAATCATATAATGATAATAAATTGTCTTGATACAATATGTTGGGCGGAGACAAATCCACTACCAACAAGTAAAAGAAAATTACATGAGAAAAGAAATGAATTTGGCGAGCGAAGCGAAGACGATCCAAGTACAATCATCCTCAAAGAATAGAGATGGTCACGACTAGAGCTAGAGCACCTGCGAAAGACAATAACACACACCTGGAGAGATAACCAGGTCCTCAGAGTGACGTAACAAGACACATAATATCATGCCATATAAACTGAATAAATATTGCTCAAATAAATAAGTCAATCGAATTATAATATGGTCCAATACGCACCTACTGAACGAGCGTACCATCCCCCCAACCAAACAAGGATAGGAGATGGTAAACTAATTCACGGTAACGTATCTTCCCGTGCTATGAATCCAATATGGTATACGGACCCCAACAAGATTCAATACCTTCTCATCGAAGTAGTAAGTCACACCTACAACCAAACAAGGACAAGATGTGATGAACTAATCCGCGATAAGATATTGTTCTAAGTCACGGTCAGATACAAGTACCCAAACCAAAGGTACTCGTACCTAACGGATAAGGGTAGCCTAACCAGTCTAAGTGGATGCAGTTTTAAGAACAGTTCATAGTCGCATGACTACCCGATCAAGTCGAGAAAACACCAATGCAGTACCTCAGTAGCGAGTCACAACACCATATACTATTCCTCAGTATCGAACGAGTCTATAGCATATAGTCTACCTATCGTTCCTCAGTAGCGAGCGAGTCTACGATAGATAGGATGGTAGTCAACTTCCAATCATGTTCTTTCCGTCCAATGCTAACTCTATAACCGCTAAGTCAAACTAGCATGCAACCTCTATTAGCGGTTATTCCTATCGCACGGCTTGTACGTACTGGTGGCCAGCCAATCACGCACTTCCGTGTTCTACATACGATACACAACTTCGTGGTACAACGTGTCAAGGCCATGAATACAACACACAAAGGTGGTCACTTAAATCTAGGTTTAATGTGTAAGAAAATAATACATAGCAAGAAACTTAACAGTAAATTCTAACAGGTTATGCCATGTATCACAGTTTATTTTGCATAAAGAAAATAATGAACATGCATGAAATATGAGCTAAAATAATTAAACAGCAATTGACAATATGTCTTGCCTGGTAGAGCGCCTGGTGTGCTGCGATGATCAATGTGGCACGATCTGCAACTTCGGTGCAACAACTATGCATGGGGACCTCTGATGGTGGCATGGACAGTTCCATTGGCTCCAGAAGGGTTGATTTAGTTAAGGTGGACATAAGGTAGTACGAATTTGGTGACAGGATGGGAATAGGAGGGTCGGTTACGGACAGGAGAGAAATCAAGGAATAATGGATAAAAATAAATATATATGATTTGGAAAACCATTCATAATCCTTGAAACTATATTTTACTATCCCGAGATATCTATAAGTAGTAAAAATCATTTTATGTCGTAAAACTATAATTTACTCATTAAAATATTTATATAATACTAATATCTAAAAGAACTAGTTTTACTACAAACGCTAAGTTTGTTAAAGTTACAACTATGGGTAGAAAGCTATATATATTAAGTTTGAAAAATATTATATATATTTTTAAATAAGAAAAAACCAATTTTTTTTAGAATACCATATAATATTACTAAAACTAATGATATATATATATATATGTATAAAGATATAAAATAATAGTACTCATTGATATACAATTATTTATATCTATAATGTATCCCAAAATAATACCTTATATTTATGTATATGCAAATTTTACCATACTGATGTATTAATAGAAGAAAATATAATAAAAATAATAATACTAATTAATAATAATAATAATAATGATAATAATGAAAATAAAATAATTATAATAATAAATTTAGTATATAGTAATAATAGTTAATCAAAACAAAAATAATGATAATACTAATTATTATAACTCAGCTCTCTTCCTTCTACGAGAAGGAAGTTGATAGAAAAAAAATTAAAAAATGAAAACAAAAGCTGAAAGAAGAGAGAGAGGAAGTATGGGAGAGAAAGTGAGCTGGAGAGAGAATCGAGTGAGATAGAGGGAAAGAGGGGGCAACCGGAGTAGCTCCGGCAAGACGGGGAACGGCGGAGGAATTGCGTGGCGACATAGGGGGTTTGGGTCGACGGCTAGGGCTTGCACGTGCGCCAAGGCGGGGCGAGGCGGCGCTGGGCTGATCCGGCGTCGGGGTCTGTGCGGTGGAGGAAGAAGTGGCGGTGGGTCGGACGACGAGCGGTGACGGAGGGTTTTAGTCGGGCGGTGGTTCGCCGGGCTAGGCGCGGTGGCGGCGAACGCCAGGCGGCTGTGGGGTTTCGTCGGAGGGGAAAGGAGAGGAGCGGCGGTCGGTGGTACCGGTTGTGGCGGACGCGGGTGGAGAGGAGCGGGTGCGGACGTTCCCGGCGGTCTCCGGCAGGGGTTCGGGTCAGCGACGGCGCAGCGAGGGGGAGATCCTGCGGCGTCGACGCGGCTGACCACGGCGGAGAGGGGTAAGTGGTTGTTTAATTTATTTTTGGGGTTTTTCCATGGTCGGGGTTTGGAGTCGCCGATGGTGGCGGGTGGCTTATCTTGGCGGTGGTTTGGATGATCGGAGCGGGGGACAGTTTGTCCGTGGGTTGGCCGGAGGCAAGTGGCTTGGTGGTGGGTTCTGGTAATGGTGGTGGTCGGTTATGGCGTTGGCCGAGACGGGGACCTGCGGGGGAGAACGGGTGGTCGAGGTGGCCGGGTTGGTTGATGGCGGAGGGGTCGGGTTACGGTGACGGTGGTGATGGCAGTAGCGGTGGTGGCTGTGGCGATGGTGGTTGTCGGGGCTGTCTTTGGTTGGCAGAATGGAGTTACTGTCTATGTGGTGGTCGGAGTAGGCGGGACAAGGAGGTTGGTGAAGGTGGTTGTTGATGGCAGGAGACGTTGAGGCTGGGTCGGGCGCCGGGGAGCGATGGTGTTGGTGATAATGACGGTGGCGAGGTTGGTTTAGGTTAGGGGTTAGAATTGATTGTATCGGGTCGTGTCCTGCACGACACATAATAGGGTTGTGGGGGATGGGTGTCCGGTGTGTCGGACACAGAAGAGATTGTATATGTAAAGGGAAAATAGTGGAAGTAACTAGGTTGACACGGACACGATGCACGCACTTTGAGGATGGTGGAAATTTGTGGATGAAAATATTGGAGGAGTACCTGCCTATTTATAGGATGTGGGAATTTCCAATTTGGATAAGATTAGGAGAATTTAAAACCCAAGTAGATAAATCATCTATTTAATTAAAATCAATCAAATCAAATCCAATCCAAATCCAACTACAATATAAATCCAATTTTAAATTCAATTAAATTCTTGGATTAAAAATCAGATCAATTTTAAATATAGATATTAGTTTACTAATATGTATCCATGGAATCAAATCAAAATTTAAATCTTCACAATAATTTTGAAATATATTTCTCCAAAAATACTATAAATAATAATTTCGAAAATTACATTAATATTTAAATTAAACCAATAAATAATTACAAATATATATGTATGCACAAATAATGTTTTCATAATTATGTTTTTCTAGTATACAATAAAAATATTAATTATTCTTAATAATTGCATAAATGAAGGCTTCAGTAAATAAAATAACAACTTGGTAATGATAGTAAAATAATTATTGCATATATTATTTTGAAACTAATAAATAAAATATTTTTCTAAAATATGTACGCTCGAACATATTCACACTCGTCGAGCAAAAATAAAATTTCGTGCGTGACGTAAAATACGATTACGTGACGTACAATACAAAATTTTTAAATCAGTACCAAAATCGATAAAAATATAGTAGAAATTTAGGGGTTTTATAGGCACCTACGCCCGTACAGAGCCTCGAAATTTGACATCTCAATGCTGGCCTGGAAACTCTTATTGTAGGCAAACTCCACTAAATGAAGATGATCCTCCCAGGAACCTCCAAAGTCTAGGACGTACGTCCACAACATATCCTCAAGGGTCTGAATAGTCCGCTCTGACTGTCCGTCCGTCTGGGGGTGGTATGCAGTACTAAACTTGAGCTGAGTGCCCAAGCTGGTCTGCAGACTCCTCCAGAAATGGGAAGTAAAATGGCTATCCTGATCTGAGACGATGCTGACTGGAACTCCGTGAATCCTGACTATCTGCCACATATACATCTCCTCCAACCTCTCTGTAGACGTACCCACCTTGAATGGCAAGAAGTGGGCCGATTTGGTTAACCTGTCAACGATGACCCAAATCGCGTCTTTCCCTCCTGGAGTACGCGGCAATCCTGAAACGAAGTCTATCGTGATATGCTCCCATTTCCACTCGAGAATGGGCAGCGGCTGCAACAATCCACCGGGCCTCTGTCTCTCTGCCTTGACCTGCTGACAGACCAAACACCTAGCCACGAAGCGAGCCACCGCCCGCTTCATTCCTGACCACCAAACATGCTCCTACAGATCTCGGTACATCTTGTTGGCACTCGGATATATAGAGTACTGAGATCTATGGGCCTCTTGCATAACCTGCTCTCTGAGATCTCCGCTGGGCACACATAATCTGGAACCGTGCCTCAAGGCACCATCCTCTGCAAGAGAAAACTCACCCTCCAGCAATCCTGCTCGAACCTTCTCCTGGAGACACCATAGAGCATTGTCCTCAAACTGTGCCGACTTGATCCTCTCCACCAAGTCTGACTGAATCTGCATCCCCCATAACTGTATCTGCACTCCGGACACGATCACCTCAATCCCAAGGCTCTCTAAGTCGGCAAGCAAATGCCGATCCATGGTCAAACATATGGCTGTCGAATACCTACTCAAGGTATCGGCAACCTCGTTGGCCTTCCCCGAGTGATACTGAAGTAGGATGTCAAAATCCTTCATCAACTCTAGCCATCTGCGCTGTCTCATGTTCAACTCCTTCTGAGTGAACACATACTTTAAGCTCTTGTGATTTGTGAAGATCTCCACCCTCTCACCATACAGATAATGCTTCCACAGCTTCAGAGCAAATATCACTGCTGCCAGCTCCAGGTCGTGGGTAGGGTAGTTCTTCTTATGGGGACGTAATTGCCTGGAAGCATAGGCAATCACCTTCCAATGCTGCTGCAAGACGCAACCCAGCCCCTTCCCTGAAGCATCACTATAAATAGTGAAACCACATGATCCTGAAGACAATGTCAGAATCGGAGCTGTTGTAAGCCGCTTCTTCAACTCATCAAAAACTGCCTGACACTCCTCTGACCAAACGAACTCAGCATCCTTCCGGGTTAACCGAGTCAACGGCTCTGCAACTCGGGAGAAATCCTGCACAATTTTCCGATAATATCCTGCCAGCTCCAGGAAACTCATGATCTTTGCAGCTGAAGTCGGCGCTGCCCATGCCTCAACTGCTACAATCTTCTTGGGATCAACTGAGATACCATCTCCAGTCACCACATGCCCCAAGAAGTCCACCCGATCCAAGAAGAACTCACACTTGGAGAGCTTTCCGTAAAGTTGCTCCTTCCTGAGAATCTCCAGCACTATCCTCAAATGCTCCTCGTGCTCCTCCTCAGTCTTGGAATATATCAAGATATCGGCAATAAACACCACCACAAACTGATCCAGATACTGGTGGAACACCTTGTTCATAAGGTTCATAAACACTACTGGTGCATTGGTTAGCCCAAACGGCATAACCAAAAACTCGAACTGCCCGTACCACGTCCTGAAAGCGGTCTTGGGAATATCCTCCCCCTTCACCTTCACCTGGTGATATCCCGACCTCAGATCAATCTTGGAAAATACCCGAGCTCCGTTCAACTGGTCAAATAGATCGTCGATCCATGGCAGTGGGTATTTGTTCTTGAACGTGAGATTGTTGAGTGCCCTATAGTCAATACACATGCGTACTGACCCATCCTTCTTCGGCACGAACAACACTGGTGCACCCCATGGCGACGAACTCGAGCGGATGAAGCCCTTGTCCTCTAGCTCATCCACCTGCTTCTTCAGCTCCACCAGCTCGCTGTTGTTCACCCGATAGACATGCTGAGAGATGGGTTCCGCTCCTGGAACCAAGTCTATCAAGAACTCTATGTCTCTGTCTGGTGGCAGTCCTGGCAACTCCTCTGGAAAAACATCCATATACTCTGCTATCAAGGGGTGTGGAATCGTCTGCTCCTCGACCGAGACTCCACAGAAGACTCCGCTGCTCTGCTCTGCCTGACGTCTGGAATACTCGAACTCTGGCTCCCCCGACGCTCTGAAGGGAACTCTACCCCCTCTGCAATCAATGCTGGCGTGGTGTCTGCTCAACCAATCCATGCCTAGTACTATATCGTAGTTCGGCAATGGTATTACGAGCAGGATCACCTCCAACTCACGGCCTTCCAAAACTACTCTTCGATCCTTACAAACATCACTCACGAGGATAATGCCACCCCCGGTCGTAATCTTGTAAGTCCTAGGCAACGATTCAGCTATGATACCATGTCTAATTGCAAAAGATACTGATATGAAGCTATGCGAAGCACCGGAATCGAATAACACAAAAGCAGGACTGGAGTCGAGAAGGATCGAACCTGCAATCAGCTCTCCGATCGCCTCTACATCTCCAGCTGCTATGGCGAAAGCTCGCCCCTGCTGGCCTCCCCTAGCCTGCTGCTGGTGCTGGACAAACCTCTACTGCTGAATCGGCAGGGCTGATCCCCTCTACTGGCCTGCTGGAGCTCTGACTCCACCTTCCGGAGCTGCTCGTGCTATGCGGCACTCCCTCATCTGGTGGTCTGATGAACCACACACTAGGCACTGGCCCAGCCTCTTTCGACACTCATTGGCGATATGCCCGGGCTTCTTGTATTAGACACAAGTGATAACCTGCCTCTGGCCCAGCTGGTACTGCCTCGGCTGCTGCTGCTGATGAACTGGCCTCTGCTGAATCGGCTGCGGCTGAAACTGCCTCAGCTGCTGGTGCTGAAAGTGGGGCCTCTTGGCCTGGCCTCTGCTGCTGCTGCTGCCTCCAACTGGGTCTCTCCCAATCTTGAGCCTAAGCTCACGATCATCCTCTGCCAACAAGGCTCCTGTCAAGATCTCCTCGAACGTGGCATCCCGGTTGCCCTTGGTCAAGGACTTGACCTCCTTGACTAGGCCCTTCCGGAACCTTTGGGCCTTCGCCCTCTCGCTCAAGCCCTCCACAAACCTGTCGAGGCGGGCGAACTCCCCGGCGTACTCCTCCACTGAGAGACTCCCCTGGACCAAGCTCTCGAACTGCGACTCCAAGGCTCTGAGTGCTGAATCTGGAAAGAACTTCTTCTTGAAGAAGCCCTTGAACTGCTCCCAAGTCTGCCCAGCTACCCCCACCCAGGGGTCTGACTGATACCAGGTGCGAGCATGATCTCGCATCCGGCTAGCTACGGCCTCGATCTGAAGATCTGTTGGTATCCTGGCCAAGCGGAAGATCTCCTCTATATGCTCGATCCACTCATCGGTATATTGGATTCCCACTATCCCCAGAAAGTCTTTGGGGCTCATCTTCTGAAACTGCTCGATCCCTGGTGTCCTCGGCTGCTGTACCACTGGTCGAGCTGCGGCTGTCATGACGGCCAACTCCATGCCTCTGTCCTGTCGAGCCTGCTGTCGGTCCATGAACTGCTGGAAATATGCGAACATCTGAGCTGCGTCCACGTATCCTGGAGGCGGCTCCTGGAAGGGATCCTCTGGAATGATCGGGTCCTGCCTCAGAGTCGGTGGGTGCATACCCCCTGCTGCGGCTGCCGAGGTCTCAATACGAGCTGAGGTGGCAAGAGCTGCAGTCCCCTGGCCTCGCCGTACTGGCTGAGAGGTAGCAGTCCCCTCTATAGCATCCTCATGAATGGCACGCTGCGATCTAGTCTCTACCATCCTGAAGATAGATAAACAAGAGTATCAATTTCTGAGAAAGAAACAAAATAACAAAGGCGGACAATTATAATTCAAAGGATCAGCTGACAAAAGGATTTAGATGGCAATAAAAGAAATTTTCCTAAAGTAATTGAGTACCTTAAAATTAATGTCCAATATCCTACTGCAGGCTGTAGTGATACTCTAATTCGAATACCACTACACTTCTAGTCTAGACCTGCATGGGCCACCACTAAAAACGTGTCACGACCCGCACCCTAGAGTAAGGACACGAGACGTGGGTACGTCCAGCCTACGCCGCAGTGTCGGCGGTAGAACGCTGTCCTAGGTCAACAATCATCTAGCAATATATCTCTAAACAGTTTATACTCCCCGAATGGGGGTGATATAGCAGTAAAACTCAATCACAACCAAGGAAGAGATAGCACGATATGGAATAGAACTCAAGGAAATAAATAGATGACAAGTAGTCTAAGATAATCCCAGCAATATCCAGAAGTACATGGTCTCAGATATAGAATGAAAGAATATATACAACTCTGAACTCCAAATGAAGTCTAGCTAAAAATGTCTTATGACTACATAAAAGATAGATAAGCCTAACTAATCTAGTCTAGGCAATTGGGGTGATATCCTCAGCTAGAGCGGGGTCCTCCTAAGAGTCCAGCTCGTAGGTGTCATCTAAGGCTGCCCCGTAGTAAGTATCCAGACCATCCTCCTCCTCGTCCTCTGTAATATTTTCAACAGGTCCAGTCAGGACAGGAGCGAGTATAGTACATCTCAACAGTTTATAGCAGGTTAGAAGATATAATCATGCAGTAAAGTAAGATACAAGTACTGAAGGAAGTGCAATATGTAAACAGAGAGAGAAAGCTGTAATAGAAATATCTACTATAAATAAAGAGCTAACATGTGGCTAGTGAGTCAGAGTACAACATGGACATGTCAATGGCATGGGATGATTCTGATAAGACACTACGGAATAATTCTGATAAGATACTACTGGTGTATTATTCACATGTCCACTTCTACTCCCCCGTACCCCCAATCAATACACAAGGATCCAACCAGATTATGTTATGATACTATGTAAGGCCCCCGAAGGGTGATAAGCCCCCGAAGGGTGGTAAGCCCCCAAAGGGTGGTACATAGTAGACCCATAAATGGGATAAGGATTCCAGGAAGACTCTGTGATCATAAGAGTATATGTCATAAGTGATCGAAGAATCAACGAAGCATAGTGATACGCCATATAAGTGAAACGCACAGAACATAGAGTACCTGATGCTCCCTAATGATAACATCTCAAGAAGGGATCCATATAGTACCAATCCGTGTGACCAACGTGACAGTACAAGTAAAGTAATCTACTGCAGGAAATAGTTCTAAAGAGGATATGAAATGATCAGAGAATGTACTCGTCTGGTATCTGAGTATCCAATATCAAAGTACTGTCCGAGGAGTGGTGTCTGGCTCCTAATCAGAACATCACAAGTCACAACAAGTCCAGAATAGTAAAATGAAGTCCTACTATGCATTCTACATGATTCTAGGTCAATCTAGGCTAAAGTCAACTCTTGGTCAACTCTGGTCAACCCTAGAAGTCAAACTAGGTCAACCAAGTCTAATTTAGGTCAAACTAGTCTACACTAGACTACATTAGTCTATACTAGTCTAAACAAGTCAAACATATATCTAAAACTTATCACTCTATATATATTACATACCTATATGGTATCCATACACAAATAGATATTCACATCCCATGCACTCACAATACATTACTAACTTATATAGGAAGCACAACTTTACATTATATATAGATACATACATATTAGAGTATACATTATATATATATATACTTACATTAGATAGGCATATAGGGGAACATGTGTAACTCTGTGTGTGTAGAATGAAAGAGTGAAGAGTGAGATGTGTGCTAGAGAGAGTGTACATGTGTGTGTGTGCAACATATGACAGGAAATGGGAATAGGTGGCATGTGGTTGTGTGTGTATATAAAATTGTGTGTGTGTGGTGAAGAGTGAAGCACAACAGTGAACTGTGAGAAAAAGGAGGGAACCCAACTATCTCAGGTTCAGCCACAAAACCAATTCCCAGTTGAACTATCAACATAACCCAATCAAAGTATTCATGCTTCATCACAACCCAACTACATTACCTAGTATATGGAACCTATTCTCAAATTTCAGTCCTACAATAATTCAGTTAAACCTATTCTCCACATCACAGGTTCTAATCCTATTCTCATGTAATGGACAGAAATGAGCCACAACCCCATCCCTTTCCAGTTTAAAAAATCTGGAAACAGGGATTCAATTCCTCAATTTCAATTCCTTTCTAAACAACTAATTCGAATGTGAAACTAACCCATCTAACAGGGACAACATACAAGGAAAAGAAAGGAAATCAATCCAGGTTTAATACATCAATACAAAACTGGAAATGCAGCAGTTCACTACCTTTAAACCTCACATCATCAAATCCCCTTCTCGACAGTTCAGTAAATACTAAGCTATCAATGGGAAAAATCTGGAACTTTCAGGTTTAGCCCAAACAAATTAGTTATCCTATCTTTACAATCTCAGATTTGAAATAACCTTAGCCCAACACATTACTAGCTATGAACCTGTTCACAGATATCATGAATTCAGTGAAAAGGGACTCAGGTCCAGGCACTCACTGGTTCATGTCCAGTGAATCACTGTTCAGACAAATTAAGAGAAGGAAATCAGTTGCAATACCAACAATACCCCACCCATTCTCAATAATTTAAACATCAGTTATCAATGGAACCAATCTGGAAATCTCAGTTTCCAGTTAGCAGAGAGTTCCCAGGTTTCAATTTTAGAATGAACTCAATAGCCAAAACCTCCAACTCACAACCAAAACCTATAATTGATTCTAGAAACATAATTAGCATGAAATGTAACATGTGGAAAACAACATCAGTTGAATACAACAAAATAAATAGGGAAAAAT
Organism: Iris pallida; assembly: GCA_029216955.1. Lineage (NCBI taxonomy): Eukaryota > Viridiplantae > Streptophyta > Magnoliopsida > Asparagales > Iridaceae > Iris > Iris pallida. Next base: position 61,422 of record JANAVB010014408.1, read on the forward strand.
AGATGGGTTTTCAAAACTGGAAACTCACAGAACATGAGTATCCGTGAAATAATGTTTCCTCCTATTTCGAATCCCATTACTAGACAAAAACCTAAACTAACATGGAAACTGAAACTATTACATAATATACATTATATTTAGGATACAATTAACAATTAAAAACATTATTTAAAGCATTTAAAATAGTTTACACAGGAACAGAAATATGAACACTGGAAACACACAGTGCACGACACGTGCACTATCGATTTCCACCCTCGACACGACACGAGGACACGTGGGACTTGACACACGGGGTGTCAGTCATGGCCCCATGCTACGTGTCAAGTTTCACGTGTCCTAGAGGCGTGTCGTGTCCGCTACAGGCCCCGAGTAGCAGGGGAACACTGTAGCGCGCGCACGAGTGTGTGCACGCGCGTGTCCACTCCACGAATCCGACACAAGCAGACTCTAAAATCACCACAGAAGATTAACAATCAATAATCAATGATAAAATGAATTTTCCTATTTAAAAATAATGCACAAACGAGATCGAAATGCCCTTTGGAGCATTTCGTCAAACACTCAACCCTAGCTCTGATACGTGTCCAGAACGGACACGAAACCTAGGATACCCGACACAAAACCTATACTGATACTTAGGGGACTCCTAGGGCTCCCTAATGATGAAGACAAATAAAAATTTCATGGAGCGTAGAGAAAGTTACCTAAGCTTGAACTTCTCAAGAAAACCCCTCTTTCAATGGCTCTCCTCTTGATGTCCCAATCCACTAAAATCACCTCAAACTGAGATGGAACATTTATGACAGCAAGAATGGGTAGATTAGAACCTAAAGGAAAAGATTTGAATGGAAAAGACAGAGGAATGAAATTTTAGGAATTTATTGAATAGGAACAAACCTTGTTTTTCTAACTTGAGCTTTCCTAAGAAGGAGGCAACCCTAGATTTTTGGAGGGTATAAATATAGTGGTGATCCCAATACAATAGATAGGTGGCCGGCCATCACTTCCTAGGGATTAGGGTTTGCTAATTTTTGGGCTTTGGGCCAAGTTACATAGGCTATGGCTAAGTTGTTTTATTAATTGGTTCAAACCATAAGTCATGACTTATGACTTTCTAATCCTTATTGCTAATTAGAGTCTAATGACTAAACCAATGATTAGGCTAGGTTAGACTAGAGTCATATATCCTAACCAAGCTCATACTAACTAGGGTTAGCTCCTAGGTTGGTCTACAAGGGTCCAAACAATTCCAAAATAATTCCTAAAAAATTCCCAAAAATTTTAATAAATTCTAATAAATTTAAATTACCCCAAAAATAACAAAAATACCCTCACACTAGAAATGTGGTAGTGACACTTTTGGAATTCGAGAAGTATTTACTCTTGAGTGTTTCATCATAATATATCATTCCTTACTTCATCTATTTGGATTTATCGCACATTTTCATTTATGTCCCATCTATACCTCATAATCTCGTAATTATCTTTAACCAACTACATTATTTATCCATGTTGTGGGGCTCTCTAATCTAAACTATACTAATCCAAGATTGTCATGATCACATTTTTTTTCGAGCAAGAAAATCATAACATGAGCAAAATTGCATAAACCATAGAGGAATCAAGGTAAAATATGATAAGCAATTTAGTGAGAAGGGAAAAGAGTAAGGGTTGCAATATCGAAGAGCTAAAGATGTTATGTGTCTAAGTGAATCGAGATAAGACATGAAAATAAATGACAAGGGCTAAGCAGTCAAGATAAACGCGAAGTTAAGCATTTAATAGATTGCAATCACATATTAGGTTAAAAATTTGAGTCGAGATTGAGTCAAAATATACAGTCAAAAGTATTTTGGTACCATGGTATAGATTATAGTTAGTCTTTATAACTCGAAAGTCGTACCATAAAAATAGAGTACAAGGGGACGTGTTTTAGTGGGACATGATATACCTACATGAAGGTGAGCTCGTCTAGGTCTTGCATGTAAAATTGGCTGGAAGGAAAAGTCAAGTGTTGTGCTCCAAATATCAAAGTCGCGATAGGGAACGCCAAAGGATCAAAATAGAAAGTGGGTTTTCATAAGGTACTAATTAATGTACAAAAATAAAAGGTTAAAGCACAAAAATAAGATAATTAGGAAATCTTGTAGATCAAGGTAAAATAAGTTAGAGACACGATTTCTAGGAAGAAAATAGTCTCATAGATAAGGGTATGGTCAAGGGGATGGTTCTAATCATTTCTAAGTTTCAAACAATTAGATGGTCATGAATAATGATCTAGATTTGAGGGAAAGTCGAGTAAGTAAAGGATATGTTCATCGGTTTGGTCGATGACTAACTATACTCGTGTATATGCAATATCATAATCATAGGTGGTATGGCAATCTAATGTAGAATACTTCTATCTCACTAAGGTGACCTTACTTGCTTCTTGGTCCTCTACCAATATATGATCTAATATAAAATTTTAAGTTCCTCGAAAGTTTCTCAATAACATTTCCAAGATACTCCGCCAAAAAAATTCCAATTATCTTAGATTGTCAACTTAAATCAAAATTTTTAAATCTTTAGTCAATCTCGAAACAACCCTTGTATATCGCAAATCGTATAATTATTATCATTTTTTTTCTTCTCCAAACCTTAAACTCAACATTTATTAAGTTTACCAGTCGAACTTCATACTACAAAATGGAACATTTAAATAACTCCCGGATTTAAATTCTATATCCTTCAAATGTGTATATCTACCTTTTAATAAGTCACAACTACTCTCAAAAGTAATAATTTTTTTTCACCAAAATTTAAATATCCATAATCAAGGCCTTAAACTCGAAATCTAAATAACTTTATAAATCATAGATCATATGACGTAATTTAATTCAAAACTTTTTACCAAAATTTATCAATCATCCTCAAATTTTGGTCAATCGTAAATCATAGTTTAAAATTTTATAATCCTTTTCAAATCAAATTTATATCCCTCCAAAATATGTATAGCTATAACTCAATAAATCATAATGTTCAAAGACCTTCAAAAATCAAAACGTAAAATCAAATCAATTTGTTTTCTCAATCTAGCTATCCTCTTGTGTATACCACCTTGTAATATCAAAATAAAATTTCAACTATCCTTTGAAGGCGGCAATATGCTGCTACCCAACTTGGAATTAACTACTCCTTAAGATCATATTTCTAGGAAATAAATGCCTTTATAACTCAAATAAAATCTCAATGCATATTAATTGTCAATGTAATCCATCTAGCCATGTGTTTAACCTATGGGCATATACTAATGTAGTCATCTTACTAAACACGAAACTAAGAATTTACGGTAGAAGGAGTCAAGCAAGATGCAATTCAAGGAGGTCGAACGAGAGTTCAAAATTTGAAGTCAAGAAAGGATGTCAAGTAGGTGGATGAGATTCTAAACTCTAATCCTATATTGTAGGTCCGTTCGGTACAGTCATGTAACCGAAACGGCAAACTTGACCTGCATGGGCCACCACAAAAATATGTAATGCCCCAGTCCTAAAATACGTAGGACTAGGAACGTAGACATGCCAGCCGTATAATCAATATAGGTAAGCTGTAAAATGTAGTAACCAAGACACTAAATCTCATCCACAAAGATAAATAATAATATAAAAGCATCTTTGAATTTGTCATGGATACAATCGTTGGGCGGAGACAAATCCACTACCAACTATAAAAATAAATACATAATAAAGGAAAGAATTTGGCGAGCGAAGCGAAGATGATCGAAGTGCAATCATCCTCGAGGAAATAGTGACGATCATGGCCACGGCTAGAACACCTGCGAAAGACAAGAGCACACACCTGGTAAGATAACCAGGTCCTCAGAGGGACGTAACAAGATACAATAAACATGCCATATAAATACTGAATATAAAATATGCCACAATCAAAGAAAGTGACAGAACATAAATAAGGCAACCTAACCGTACTAAAGTGAACATGCAGTGAGAACAAACCTTTCGTCGTATGAGCCCTGGCTGTAAATGGGATCTGGTATAGTCCCCACTTGGACACTAGTGACCTAAGCGCATGACGTTCAAAAATGACAGTGGCCAACCTGAGAGGCTGATACCCGTATCTCCAGCGGAGCTTACGGGTTACAAGAGAAGTTCAATCGAAGCCAATAGGACAAGGAAATGTTCTCCCTACCCAATGTACCTATCATGTCGCATCCACGACCATGTAACACTACTAACCGTCAAGTTTTCTAATATACAACTATTGACAATTACACGTAACGCACGTCCTGTACGCATCAGTGATCAGCCAACATGCAAGTCCGTAGGCTATATGCTACTCACAACTCACATATCTCGTGGCACATCAGTGTCAATGTTTATGTAATGCACTAAACTAGTGGTAGTCCCTTAACTCTAGGTCCATATGCATTCAAAGGATAAATAATAAGGTACAGCTAATATCAATGAGCAGGCAGTAATCAAGAACTAGAAATAAATGAACAGTGATATGTAATAAAATGTAACTAAAAATAAACAGTATAATGGTAAGGTATTTTGTCTGGTGTTACGCCTGGTGTGGTGTAATATGTCGACAAGTCTTGATTGTCCGATAGCCATGTTCGATGTGTCATGGTCCGGTGTTGCAAGGAAATAGAGAAGCAGATTAGCTATGAGTAAAGGGAATAATTCGAAGAGAGTTTGAGCGAAGAGACGCGTGTCCTATTTTTAGTAAATATTTCATAATATACTTGAAAAAATAATTCTACGTAAATACTTGAAAATATCTCATATATGTAAATTTTAAAAATACATTTTTATTAGTCCAAAAAAATACTTAAAATAATAAATCTTTTTAGGCAAAACTCTAAGTTGTCAAAATATTTTAAATAAGTCCTTTGAAAATAATTAAAAACAGTTTAGTGTTAAACCCTAATTTTGTCAAAATGTACTTTGAAAAATATTAATTATCGAATTCATTTAATAAACCAAATAATACACTAATAATAATAAAATCATAATCATAACAAAAATATTAAAATAATATTAATGATATAATAACAATAATAATAATACTCAATAGTATTAATAATCTAAAAATAATAATAATAATAATAATATTATTATTATTATTATTAATAATTATAATAGTAACACTATAATGATAATAATAATAATAATAATAATAATGGTAATGATAATATAACTAATAGTGATAAAAATAAAAATAATAATAATAATAAAATATAATACTTAAAGCTTAATACTGTTGTTCCCTTCATTTGAGGAGAACGGGGCTGAGAAAGAATTTATAACAAAGCAAAGGAGAGAGAGGGTTTTAGTGAAGAGGGGTTCTCACCGTCGGGCTCCGGCGGGTGGCCGGCGGGTGGATGGGTTTCGACGGTTGGCGAGGAGAGAACGGCGTGGGGCGGTGCTCACGGCGGAGAGCGAGCTGGTGTGGGTGGTAGGCGGTCGCCGAGGAGCGGGAACTTCGGCGGGCGGCAACCGGAGACGAGGACGGCGACGCGGCGGAGTTGCTACGCCGTGGCGAAGGGGGCTGTGAAGTCAGTACGGGAAGTCGGGGGCTGCAGATCCACGACGGACGGGCTCGTGGGGACCGACGTGGCGGATGGGCGCACAGCGCCGGTACGGATGGGCGCTGGAGACGGCGCGACTCGCGGATGCGACAGCACACTCGGGCGCAGCTGACCGAAAAGGGTGGCCCGGGCAGAGAGAAGCTCGATGCATCGGGTACGGCCACTCGGTGCTCGTAGGTCAGAGTGGAGGCAGAGGCGGTGAGCTTCCAGATCTGGCGGAGTCGTGGCTCTCGGCGACGAGCTGCGTTCGCTGGACGGACGGACGGCGGCGGGAGCGGCCATCTGTGGTTCCAGAGGTCAGAACAGCGGGTGGCGACTTCGCCGGAAGGAGGAGGATCCGAAGATAAGGGGTAACTGTCGATTTTATTTGGTTGGTTTGATGACGATGAGGGTGGATGGTGACGGTGGTGGTTCTGATGGCAGTAGGAGCGGTGGCTGTGGCGGAGTCGGTGGAGTTGGGGGTCTCTGCGGGAATGGGGTTGATGGCAATGATGGGGACGATGAGTGTGGCGACGATGGGGATAATGGATGGCAGTATTAGGTGTAGGATTTATTTGTGTCGGGATTGTTGACACGGAAAAAAATGTATATGTATAGGATGGAATAAGAAGGTGGGCACAGACATGGTGCACATATATAGATGGTAGAAATTATGGATGAGTACCTCTCCTTATATAGGAGGTAGGAATTCCCAGTTGGATAGAAATTGAGAGGATTTAAATCCCAATTAGGTAAATCCTTTATAAATTCAAATTGATTTAAAAATAATTCAAATACAAATCAAATGCAATCTAAATAAATTCTATACTTACTTTAAAATATTTTACATAAAGTCAATAAAATCTTTTTCCAATTTAAATTATCAAAATAATTCAAATGTTAAATAAAACAAAATCTTAAATATCTTTTTCATAAATATTAAAATATAGCATTAATAAATTTCAAAAATCAAGAATATTACTTAAATATTAAACCACAATTTTCAAATCACTACTTATTTGCAAACGACGAATAAAATAACCTTTTTATAAAAATATTTATCACCTTTATTTGAACATGTACTTTCATATTTATAAAATAAAATTTATAATAAAAATATTTTTCTAAAATATGTACCTCGACACATATTCGTACACGTCGAGCAAATACGAAACACAATCTCGCACGCTACATAATACCAAAATGCGAACTCGTATGCGAAGTAAAAAAATATATACAAAATTTAAAAAAATCGTAGTAGAAATTTAGGGGGTTTACAACACACGTATCATTTCAAATATAGGACTTACGTACATAAATTCCTATACTTGTATATACACATGCTCTAGGGATACTTGTGTATTATATATAAATTAGGATTTGTGTATGGATAATTTCTATGCTTGTATACGTATACTTCTCATGAGCAACTTGTGGTTATGCCCTATTCTTGTCGGTGTATGTCCCTAACATGTAGGAAGAATTCTAGGTGCACTTTATTAGATAAATGCAACTTAATATTTGAATGAGGTATCCCGTACGAATAACGTACTTCTACTTTGTGTGTGGATAGATGTATTGTCTTGGATGTTCATTGTGAGCTTTGGTTGTGTGATTGTAGGTCCTTTGGACGGCATGATTGAGGCAGGAGGGACCGGAGCACTATTTGCACATTACGGGATTGAAGGCAAGTATACCTTGCCTTGTATTTACTGTTTTACGTATACATCATTATACTCTTGTAGTGTAGATCTGATTAGTAGAGTCCAGGATTACCCCGGGCATAGTCGATGTTGGCGTCGACACTAGGACTACCTACTTGGCCTAGTTATGATACTAGAAGACTCTGACAAATTATGATACTAGAAGACCTGGGAGATGGAAAAATTATGATACTAGAAGACTCTGACAAATTATGATACTAGAAGACTCTGACAAATTAGACGTAAAAGTCTAGAAGAATTTATATGAATACCATGTAGATAAATTACCATAGGTATGGAGATTAGACCAGGGTTACCAGTAGTTGATAATTAGTGACTTGGATTCACGAAGAGGATATAGTGAGGGAGAGTTTGATTTTAGACAAGGTGAACACCTTAGAGGTTGAGAAATTTTATGCTTTGTTGATTATGGACAAGTGCAAGAGAAAGGAAGAAAAATGACTTCGTTATGACCAAACAAGCAAGAGAAATTCCTATCATCATTTTCTTCGTCTTGACTAACCCTGTCCTCTTTACATCTATCAACTACCTCATATCTAATTATGTTAGTTATACTTTGAAATCTTTTGAATTCTCGTATCTCATTACTTGGGAAAGGCCAAGAAAGTATCATAATCATCTAGCTCGGGAAGGACAGAATTTGTTATCGTGTGGTAATCCTAATAGGAATATAGAACATTGGACATTGAGATGGAATTAGTGGGATAAGAATATGACTGAGATTGGAAACAAAATCAAGAGATCGATAGTATTAATTTTGGAAACAATTACACTTAGAGGATTATTTTGGCTATGGATTACTTTAGAAAGAATGTAGGAGGATTTCGAGAAGTGGAATATACGTTAATGATTAGAACTCTAATAAAGGATTGGTAGAAGAATGATTAAGAACTGTTAGGACACAAGAATTTTGAGTTATAGGAGAATTTTTAGAGACTTTGTGTGACTTTTAAAATTTAGAAGGATAATACTTGAACGTATAAAATCGAAGGATATATGGAGGTTAAGTTTAGACAATGGGGAAAATGAAATTTTATGTAGTAGTGGCATTAGATTTGAGTAATATGAGTAAGATTTGAACAATGTTAAAAGATTTTATAAAGCCTGATTCAGAGATTTCGGATTAAGTTGAAGAAAAGATAGAGGAATTTGGACTTCAAGATGACTAAGTTGATAATGGATTTCAAAATAAAGGAAAGTAAAAAAAATTGATTGAGGATTTCTAACAAGTATGCTTCATGGGTGGTGCCTTTGGAATTAAGGTCAAGCATATAGTATTTGTAAAAGGATTCAACCTTCATGGTTGAAGATTACAATTTTTGGTAGTCATCATATAAGAGTTTGATCTTCATGATTGAAGACTATGATCTTCATAGTGGTATGTCTGAACTTATGAGAGGTAAGAGTATAATTGGGAAATAAAGATCGGATAATTCTTGGTAGTAGTCGAAGTAGAGTGAGATGATTACCTTGACTTCTGTCACGACACGCTCTTGAATAATCGGACACGAGTCGGATACGCCCAACCTTCGTCGTTAGACACGACAAAGTAAGCTATACCAATCTAGGAAAACTACAAGGCAATATGAAAATATGCAAATCACAACATATCTATAAACGATCCCAGAATCCAAAGTACAATTCTATGATTTATTACATTCATCCAGACGTGAGGTAAAGTCTGATGTCTCTAATACAATGAAAGTAATCTGTTAGAAAGGGAAAGATAACTAGGCCTCCTCGACCTCTAGGTCCAATAAAGCTCCAGCTGGCTCTAGCACGTCAGCAGGCTCACGCCCGTAGTACGTGTCACATAAAGCCTCCATCTCACCTGCAACATATCCAATCAGGAGCGGAGCAAAACATAGTTCTAAGTAATGATCAAGAACATCAAGATATGAAATGGCACTGAGAAAACATGATATGTAAATAAACTGGAAGTACAAGCAAGATCCTGAAAGTACGAGAATGTAAAGTACAAGCATGTAAATCTGAACCTGAAGTACCTGAACCTGTCATGTGTACAAATGATTTGAAATACAACTAGCATATCTGACCGGCTGGGGTAAGAATAGGAATAAAGGTAGGGCTTAGGGCCCTCACAAGGAAGCACATGATACATATGAATAGAACCATAAAATATACTTGCCTTGCTCCGAGAAAGTACGAGTAATGAATGGAGCTTGATGTCCTCCTGTTATGATATTTACAAGTTGATTAAAATCTTAAACAATTCTAAGTATTTATCTTGTGATTTCTATCCATGGTTATTATAAAGTATTTACATGATATACTAAATGATTAAGTTCTATTAAAATATAGAAATCCTGTCATTAAGAAGTTATTGTCTACATCTTAAGTATAAAGAACCACCACTCTCCAAGTTACCAACACTAAAGTTCAAAGGCTATTAATCCTGCTTAACACCATAACTTAGTCATTTGGTGTGCTAAAATAGTAACATGGATGAGATAAGGTTATCAATTAGCAGTATTTCGGTTCAAAGCTTTATAATCAAATAACATTTATCTAACTTGCAGATCAAACTAAACTCATTTCACCATGCTAATTTTAAATTGACTGGACATGTGTATCCCGGCCCATTGGTTCCAAAATAGACATAAACGCCAACACCCTTACTATCATAAAAGGCCAAACCACTCAGGCCAGTCCTCAAAAATCTTCTAAGCTATACATCACCTGCTACCATAACCCAATGGTCACTTGTACCTACACAACCTTCTAATTGTCATAACTTCAAAGTACCCAGGGAACTCAACAAGAGAAAAATAGTGAAGCTTCCTAAATAATTTAAACCCAACAACTATAAGCCGACCAAAGTATAGAAACAACATACCCAGTTAGAAAATCTTTAATCAGTAACCATAGGTGAACTACACTACTCAGCCCACAGCTCAAGCCCCAACCCAAAACTTAACTGAGGAGTGTTACTCTGTTCCAGGACTCATTCATGTAAATCAAACCAATTTAATTAGAAGAAACTAACACACTCATAGTTTAAACCCAAGCTCAGATTTTCGAAGAATATATTATACACCTAGATTGAATTCAAATAAAATCAATATTAGTTTACAGAAATATTCTCACAAAAGATTTAAACGAAGCATTTAAACCCAAAGGCTCAATCCTCGGTCCACTACATCCGACACCAATCAGGGAGTAAAATCGGATACGCACGCAACGCTGGACACGAACTACTGGTCTGCACAAACAGCACTTGACACACACTTCCGACGCCAAATACTTTGACATGGTTAACCTGGATACGATCTACTGGTCTGCACAAACACGAACGCAAGCACTGCTACTCCTAAACACCAAGCCAGACACGATCCAAACTCTGACACAGCAACGTCGAACAGAACTGAATCAACACAATTGAAATCAAGGCTAACACTAAGATTATTCTTCGAGATTGGGAAGGCTAAACATATACCTGAGTTATCTGAGTTACTCCAGACAAGAATCTGGAGAGTAGATACGTTTCCCGTGTCCGACTCTAACTCATCTTCCTCTGTAGTCATCCCGCAACCACAACAGAAGCAACAAAACAAACAAGAACAATCCTCATATCACCATTGTAGGCTTATCAAATTAACGAGAAATTTCAAGGATTCAGATCTGAGTTCGAAACTTATAGTTCAAAAGTCAGAATTGAACTAACTCTGATCGCTCCTGCTTTGTGATCCCGAAATTCATAAACACACAAAAACAGGGAAAAGATCAACAAATGATTGATTATACATCAATCGACAGATCAAAATTGTAGATCCTTACCTCGTCGCCAACTTCTACCTGTTCAACCACGCAGTCGTCGATTCGAGATTAGGGAGAAAGAACAACTCGGCGAAAGAAACGATCTGAGAATTTTCGATCAACTTGATCATAAACTTCTCATGAAAATGAAGGAACGAAAGAAGAAGATCTCGCTAGTTCGAGATGAAAATACCTCTGCAAACGTCCCGCACAACCTTGCCGCCGCAATAGAGATCGTGAACGCCGAGATGAGCTCGCCTAGTCGCCGTCTGGTCACCTCGTCTAGTCGCCGCCATCGCAATCTGTCGTCGCTGCCATCAGCACTCTCACAAACCTAGGGTTAGGTTTTGAGCTCGAGAGGAAAAATTAGGGATGAAGGAAAATTCGAGAGAGCGGTTGCAATGAGCTTCTCTTCCCAGGAAATAAAAATAAATAAGGGCTTGGCTCTATGCAAAATAGTCCCCCCACCAAATGGGATTTAAGCAGAAAAGTCCCTACCCTTTCCACTAATTGTATTAGCATAAAAAATCAGTTAGAAGAAAAATGTTAAGAGGTTACAAATGGTTAGGAAGAGTGGGGACCACAATTAGTTTGTTACAACTAACTTTCGAATTTGAAATCCTGCTCTTAATTTAATTCCCTCCAAAATATTTATGAAAACTTATTTAAATTTTATTTATTCAAAATTTATTATATTTGAAAACTTTAATATTCTTAAAAATTGGAAAAGTGGAGTTACAAATCTCTCCCCCTTAAAAGAATTTCATCTTCGAAATTTGAAAATGAAACTTACAACAAAAACAACAATCACAATGATTGTTCACACACAAATCATTTATTGAATTTAAATTTTTAAAAAACCAAATACAATCAAGCAAACAAACTAGGATAACGCTCCTGCATCTCGTCCTCGTGCTCCCATGTGGACTCTTCCGGAGAGTGATGTCTCCACATGACTTGGATAAGCGGTATAGTCTGATTCCGTAGTTGCTTCACCCTCCGATCAAGGATCTCCACCGACTGCTCTACGTAGGTCAAGCTCGGACCCACCTCTAGGTCTGAGTGGTCAACAACATGGCTAGGATCTGGAATGTAGCGACGAAGCCGGGACACGTTAAAGATGTCGTGTACTCTCTCCAAGCTAGCAGGAAGTACAAGTTGATATGCCACCTCGCTAATCCGTGCTGTCACGTCGAAAGGCCCGATGTATTGGGACTGAGATTCCTGTCTCTGCCAAAACGAATGGTGCCTCTGGTCGGCAAGATCTTCAGAAACACTCTGTCTCTGAATGCAAACTCCAGGGGCCGTCTGCTGCTGTTCGTCCAGTACTTTTGTCGATCCTGTGTAACTCTTAGACGCTCTCTGATAAGTCTGACTTTCTCGGCTGAATCTACCACCATCTCTGGCCCAAGCAAGGTCCTCTCGCCAACGTTGTTCCAAGATAAAGGTGTGTGACATCTTCTTCCATATAGTACCTCGAACGGTGTCATTTCGATGCTAGCCTGATAACTATTGTTATAGGCAAACTCCACAAGATGTAAGTGATCCTCCCATGATCCGCCGAAGTCGAGTGTGCAAACCCGTAGCATGTCCTCCAATGTTTGGATGGTCCTCTCGGACTGCCCGTATGTCTGTGGATGATAGGCGGTACTAACTTTAACTGTGAACCCAAGCTCAGCTGTAGACTCCTCCAAAAGTGTGATATGAACTGGCCGGCCCTATCTGAGACAATACTTACTGGCACTCCGTGAATCCGTACGATCTGTCTCATGTAGATGTTTGCAAGCTTCTCGGTCGACAGTCCTGCCTTGAATGGAATGAAGTGAGAGAATTACGTTAATCTGTCCACGATAACCGAAATAGCATCCTTGCCACCAGGCGTACATGGTAAACCAGAGACGAAGTCCATGGTTATGTGTTCCCACTTTCAATCCGAAATAGGTAAAGGATGGAGAAATCCTACTGGTCTCTAGCGCTCTGCTTTGACTTGCTGGCATACAAGGCATCTAGAAACGAATCTGGCAACTTCTCGTTTCATCCCATACCACCAAATATACTCCCGCAGATCCTTATACATCTTGGTAGATCCAGGATGAATAAAATACTACGACTGGTGGGCCTCCTGCATAATCTACTCCCATAAATCCTTGGGCACACACAACTGGTTTTTGTGCCTCAGGGATCCGTCCTCTGCAATGGTAAAGTCGTCAAGCATTCCTGTCGCTGCCTATCCTGTGAGACATCGGAGTCTCTCATCTAGAAACAAGGCCTCCTTGATCTTCTCTATCAGTCCTGACTGTATGTGCATGTGCATCAGCTGTCCTCGTACTCCCGGAAGAATAATCTCGATCCCCAGACTCTCAAGATCCTTAAAAAGATGCCGGTCCATAGTAAGGAACATAGCAACAGGATATCGACTAAGAGCATCTGCTACCATATTCGCCTTTCCAGAGTGGTATTACAGATTGATGTCAAAATCCTTCATGAGTTCCAGCCATCTTCGCTGCCTCATGTTTAGTTCCTTCTGAGTGAAAACATACTTCAGGCTTTTATAGTCCGTGAGGATGTCCACTCTCTCTCCATACAAATAGTTCTTCTATAGTTTCAAGGCAGAAATAACTACTACAAGCTCCAAATCATGAGTAGGATAATTCTTTTCTGGATGTTGAGGAGCAATCCAAAGGTAATATGGACGTGAAGTGCTTCATCTACTGGAGGGAAGATATAGAAGAAAGGAATCCCCTTACCAGAACCCATAGGTACTCTTAGGGGATACGAAAGACTATGCCCGTTTCATCTTCAGGCGTAATACTTCTTTAGGAACTTATCGTTGATGGGCATCATTAGCAAGTCACCATTGGGTTTGATTATTCAATAAGCACTGTTGGAGTATATCGTTTCTATGACGAATGGTCCTTCCCACTTGGGTTCGAACTTTCCAGCCGTCTTGTGAGTCATCACCATCGACCTGCGCACTGCTAAGACGAGGTCGCCGACTTGGTATGATCTTTCCCGGACTCTTTTGTTGAAGGTCCCAGAAATACGAGCTTGGTAAAGCTCGATTCTTTGTTGTGCTAGCAAGCATTTTTCATCCAACGCTTCCAACTCTTGTAACCGTCTGCGCTGGTTATTTTCGTCAGTCAGCTGATTGGTGATAGCTACCCGTAAGGACGGGATTTAAATCTTCAAGGGGAGCACCGCTTCACTTCTGTAGACCAGGGCGAACGGTGTGTTCCCGTAGGCGTCCGTACGGTCGTATGATATTCCCATAGGCATTCGCCAAACTTTTCGTTTTAGTCTTATTTATTAGAGGACACGACTTTCTTGAGTAGTTTGACGATAGTTTCGTTGAATGCTTCGGCCAACCCATTAGCCGCCGGGTTATAGGCCTTTGATGCCACGTTCTGTTGTGGCATCTGCCATCCCGATTATAATTTAGTGATATTTTTTTATTTTTAATTGATTAGTTTATATTTAATTTTCTATGATCATAGGAGTTGTGACTAAGCACACAGGTGATTTACGACCATATTGTGGTCACATGACCTCTAGATAGCCTATATATGTATTATTTAGCTATTTTATATTTTTCTACAATTTTTGGATATTTTTAGGTATTTAATATTTAAGGTTTTTTTTATTTTTAAGGACTTTCAGGATTTACTATAAGGTCATACGGGGGTATTTCTGGACCAAATATTTTTATTTGGGCTCTAAATGACTAAAAATATTTTCTAGAATATTTTAGAAATTTTTTGGTATTTTTAGAATTTTTGGGAATTTTTATATAATTAAAACATATAGAATTTATATTTTATAGGATTTTGGAATTTATAGCGAGGTCACATGATGATATTTTGAGTTAAAATATTTTATTTATATTCTATACACTTAGAAATATTTTTTAGAATTTTCTAGAATTTTTCTAGATTTTTCTGGATTTTTCTGCAATTTATTTTGATTTATTTGGACTTAAAATAATTTTTAAATAATTTTCTGAATTAAATAAATAAATACCCAGAAATTCACCCAGGGGGGCCCACCTGTCGGTGCCAACTACTACAATGACCGCCTCTCTCTCTCCTATATATATATATATATATATATATATTTATTATTATATTCGCCCACCCTAATTAAAATTCTAGCAATCTTTTGTGGGAGAACTCATCTAAGATTTTCGACTTCCCGAGGCGATTTTTGCCAACTCCGATGTGCTTTTCGTGCCCCTTTTTTTGTTGGATTCGTATCGAGATAAGCTTTTTGAATATATAATTTATTTTCTAGATATTATTCCTAAATTTTTAGAAAATTCGTAGAGTGTCGGTTGTCCGAAACTTGACACGTTTCGGTGTTTCCGAGATTCCGGGAGAACCAGAACTGAAATCATGAACCGTTTGAAGTTTCGAAAATCTAACACAGAGCTCTACGACATATTATATTTCCAGAAATTATTTCTTTCATCTAGTATTTTAGTTATTCTGTTGAACTCAGAATTGATCGGTTGATCATCGCTTTAGTCACGATTAGCCATAATGGTGATATCTTTTGACCTAAGCATGATTTTGTGGCACGGTTGATACCAGTGTACTCGTGGGGCTGAAATCTAGCAAGGTGCACTTTCAAAATCTAGAGTTTATAGTGTTTGACTAGATAGCTAACGGTACGTCTCGATTTGCGTGCCATGGTTTCCAAAATTAGCGAACACGACTTTTGATGGCTAAACTTGCATGTTTAGATTATATTCAGATTATTATTAGGTTAAATTAGGTTTTTAAGTGAATTATTCCAGAATTAATTATTATTAGATTAGTAACCCAACTAGCCACTATTCCATGAATTTAGAACAAGCATATTAGAATTGATTTATAGTTTTCGTGCACGGTTCATGGTGCGATACGTGTTATAGGTTGACAGCTCCTAAATCGGCATCCCCTCAACCTCGACTTGTGACTACGGTTTGTGCAAGGACCACATGCAAGTATACCTTGCCAAACATATGTAGTATTTACATTATTTCCTTCTATTGTACTTCTTTCATATGGTTACATTTTTTCATATTATGATCGGTTGGCTATCAACTGTTTTTACTTGTTTCTAGATTTACGTGCACGTATAGGATATTCGACATTGCTTGATTATTGGTCTTTTCGTGTTATCTTGTCTCTTGATTGATTTGTCAGTTTCTATATCTGTCCTTGACTTGACCAATCTTGACTGAGAGTATCTTATATTGTACTACGACCTATAGCCGATTCTTTTATCTTGATATTGCTTGATTGACTTGACTTGAGATATACTATAAATTGGGAGTATCTTATATTGTACTACGACCTATAGCATATATTGATAGATTGATTAATTGACTTATTTTACGACACTATGAATTGGGAGTATCTTGTATTGTACTATAATTTATAGGAGTCTGCTTGACTTTGTATCCTTTAGGAGAGGAGATCGATACTAGAATTGGCTAATCTCGACGGAGAGTATCCTGCTTTGTGCGTCAATTGAAACACTATAGAATGGGAGTATCTTGCATTGTACTACAAGCTATAGAAGTTCTGATTGATAGTTAGCAAAGTTTAGTATTACATTTCCACACGATTCGTCGTCCTTAGATGTTCTTCTTGTAGTATTCTTATCCTCTATACATGTTATTTACTGTCATATTAGTAGGCATATTTTATTTATCTTGCTAGTCCTCTGAGGACCTGATGATCTCTTCAAGTAGCTGATTGCACGGAGTTAGTTAGCTGAGCATGTGGTACTTGACTTCAATCGCATGATTCAGGTATTTTGTTAGTGTTATTGATTTACTATCTTTCTCGTGCTTTCATGATATATCCTGCTTATCAGCTTAGCTTTATAGACTCATATTATTCTTAGAGTCTAATCGAACATATATGCTAGTGGACTGCAGACCACGACCCATACTTGTTCGTTCTTGTTTTATATGATTCCTGTGGATTGAGATAAAGGTTAGATTAGACATGATACCCAATTCTGGATAGCTTATACGTATTCGAGTCGGGCTGGAGTTCGCTCGATACGTAGCTGGCTTGCTCACGCACTTGCATCCCGAAAAGCGGGAGCGGGTTGTGACAAGTTTTTATGGTGGCCATACAGGTCAGTGCATATCGTACCGGTTACGTATCTGTACTGGTATGAGCCTGCGACAATGACTAAATCTAGAAATCTCAATCCACATTGCCTTAAAAATTCTTCTAGAAATTTTCTACGTCCTTGAAAACTCTATATTTGCTCTCGATTATACTTTCTTGCTTTCCCGTACCATTGATTTTCGTCCCTTTCTATTTCGGGATGACGAACGATCGTGCAGTCTAGAATCTATCAGAAATCCTTAGATTATAGTATAATATTGCTTGACTATTGAATATTTGGTTGTTTATAGATATGAGGAATTGTAGATGCCATACACCCTAGATATCTGTTGGTAGAATTGTTAGCAACTAGTTAGAAGATTATAAGATTTTAGTGACAGTATTTTGAGGAGTAGTATGACCAAAGGTAGGTAGAAGTCCTTGAGGTTATGTAGTTCTGAGAAATTAAATTTGAGGAGATTAAGGTAATAGTATACTTTTTAAGGGATAGTCATGAATTAGAATTTCGAGGACGAAATTATTTTTAAAGGGGATAGTTTGTGGCATCTGCCATCCCGATTATAATTTAGTGATATTTTTTTTAATTGATTAGTTTATATTTAATTTTCTATGATCATAGGAGTTGTGACTAAGACCACAGGTGATTTATGACCATCTTGTGGTCACATGACCTCTAGATAGCCTATATATGTATTATTTAGCTATTTTATATTTTTCTACAATTTTTGGATATTTTTAGGTATTTAATATTTAAGGTTTTATTATTTTTAAGGACTTTTAGAATTTACTGTAAGGTCTTACGGGGGTATTTCTGGACCAAATATTTTTATTTGTGCTCTAAATGACTAAAAATATTTTTTAGAATATTTTAGAAATTTTCTGAATTTTTTAGAATTTTTGGGAATTATTATATAATTAAAACATATAGAATTTATATTTTATAGGTTTTTGGAATTTACTGCGAGGTCACACGATGATATTTTGTGTCAAAATATTTTATTTATATTCTAGACACTTAGAAATATTTTCTAGAATTTTCTAGAATTTTTCTGGATTTTTCTGCAATTTATTTTGATTTATTTGGACTTAAAATAATTTTTAAATAATTTTCTGAATTAAATAAATAAAAACCCAGAAATCCACCCGGGGGGCCCACCTGTCGGCGCCAACTGCTACAGTGACCGCCTCTCTCTCTCTCCTATATATACATTATTATATTCGTCCACCCTAATTAAAATTCTAGCAGCCTTTTGTGGGAGAACTCATATACGGTTTCCGACTTTCCGAAGCGATTCCCTCCAACTCCGACGAGCTTTTCATGTTCCATTTTTTTGTTGGATTTGTATCGAGGTAAGATTTCTGAATATTTATTTTATTTTTGTATATATTATTCCTAAATTTCTGGAAAATTCGTAGAGTGTTGGTTGTCCGAAACTTGACACGTTTCGGTGTTTTCGAGATTTCGGGAGAACCAGAAATCGAAATCATGAACCGTTTAAAGTTTCGGAAAGATAACACAGTGCTCTAAGACATATAATTTTCCAGAAATTATTTCTTTCATCTAGTATTTTAGTTATTCTGTTGAACTCAGAATTGATCGGTTGATCACCGCTTTGGTCACGATTAGTGATAATGGCGATATCTTTTGACAAAAGTATGATTTTGTGGCACGGTTGATTCCAGCACACTCGTGGCACAAAAATCTACCAAGTTTCACTTTCAAAATCTATAATTCACAGCATTTGACTAGATAGTCAATGGCACGTCTCAATTTGTGTGCTATAGTTTCCAAAATTGGAAAACACGACTTTTGATGGCCAAACTTTCATGATTAGATTATATTCAGATTATTATTAGGTTAAATTAGGTTTTTAAGTGAGTTATTCTAGAATTAATTAATATTAGATTAGTAACCCAACTAGCCACTATTCCATGAATTTAGAACTAGCACATTAGAATTGATTTATAGTTTTCGTGCACGGTTAATGGTACGATATGTGTTATAGGTTGACAGCTCCTAAACTGGCATCCCCTATTCCTCGACTTGTGACTACGGTTTGTGTAAGGACCACAGGCAAGTATACCTTGCTGAACATATACATTATTTATATTATTTTCTTCTATTGTACTTCTTTCATATGGTTACCTGTTTCCCATATGTGATTGGTTGGTCATCGAATGTTTTTACTTGTTTCTAGATTTACGTGCACGTATAGGATATTCGACATTGTCTAATTATTGGTCTTTTCGTGTTACCTTGTCTCGTGATTGATTTGTCAGTTTCTATATCTGTCCTTGACTTAACCAATCTTGACTAGGAGTATCTTATATTGTACTACGAACTATAGCCGATTCTTTATCTTGATATTGCTCGATTGACTTGACTTGAGATATACTATAGATTGGGAGTATCTTACATTGTACTACGACCTATAGCATATATTGGTTGATTGATTGACTTGATTTGTGACACTATGAATTGGGAGTATCTTGTATTGTACTATGATTTATAGGAGTCTGCTTGACCTTGTATCCTTTAGGAGAGGAGATTGATACTAGAATTGGCTAATCTCGACTGAGAGTATCCTGCTTTGTGCGTCAATTAAAACACTATAGATTGGGAGTATCTTGTATCGTACTACAAGCTATAGGAGTTCTGATTGATAGTTAGCCAAGTCTAGTATTACATTTCCATATGATTCATCGTCTTTAGATGTTCTTCTTGCAGTATTCTTATCCTCCATACATGTTATTTACTGTCATATTAGTAGGCATATTTTATGTATCTTGCTGGTCCTCTGAGGACTTGAAGATCTCTTCAGGTAGCTGATTTCACGGAGTTAGTTCGCTGAGCATGTGGTAGTTGACTTCAATCGCATGATTCAGGTATTTTGTTAGTGTTACTGATTTACTATCTTTTTCATGCTTTCATGATATATCCTGCTTATCAGCTTAGCTTTATAGAATCATATTATTCTTGGAGTCTAATCGGACATATATGCTAGTGGGCTGCAGATCACGACCCATACTTGTTCGTTCTTATTTTATATGATTCCTGTGGATTGAGATATAGGTTAGATTAGACATGATACCCTATGTATCTTGCTAGTCCTCTGAGGACATGATGATCTCTTCAGGTAGCTGATTGCACGGAGTTAGTTCGCTGAGCATGTGGTAGTTGACTTCAATCGTATGATTCAGCTATTTTGTTAGTGTTACTGATTTACTATCTTTCTCGTGCTTTCATGATATATTCTGCTTATCTGCTTCGCTTTATAGACTCATATTATTCTTGGAGTCTAATCGGACATATATGCTAGTGGGCTGCAGACCACGACCCATACTTGTTCGTTCTTGTTTTATATGATTCCTGTGGATTGAGATATAGGTTAGATTAGACATGATACCCTATTCTGGACAGCTTATACGTATTCGAGTCGGGCTGCAGTCCGCTCGATATGTAGCTGGCTTGCTCACGTACTTGCATCCCAAAAAGCGGGAGCGGGTCGTGACAAGTTTTTGTGGTGGCCCATACAGGCCAGAGCATATCGTACCAGTTACGTAACTGTACTGGTATGAGCCTGCGACAATGACTAAACCTAGAAATATCAATCTACACTACCTTGAAAATTCTTCTAGAAATTTCTCTACGTCCTTAAAAACTCCATATTTTCTCTCGATTATACTTCCTTGCTTTCCCGTACCACTGATTCTCGTCCCTTTCTATTTCGGGGGTGACGAACGATCGTGTTGTCTAGAATCTATCAGAGATCCTTAGATTATAGTATAATATTGCTTGACTATTGAATATTTGGTTGTTTATAGATATGTGGGATTGTAGATGCCATACACCCTTGATATCTGTTGGTAGAATTGTTAGCAACTTGTTAGAAGATTATAAAATTTTAGTGACCGTATTTTGAGGAGTAGTATGACCAAAGGTGGGTAGAAGTCCTCAAGGTTATGTAGTTCTGAGAAATTAAATTTTAGGAGATTAAGGTAATAGTAGACTTTAAATTTTAAGGGATAATCATGAATTAGAATTTCGATAACGAAATTATTTTTAAGGGGGATAGTTTGTGGCATCTGCCATCCCGATTATAATTTAGTGATATTTTTGTATTTTTAATTGATTATTTTATATTAAATTTTCTATGATCATAGGAGTTGTGACTAAGCCCACAGGTGATTTATGACCATCTTGTGGTCACATGTCCTCTAGATAGCCTATATATGTATTATTTAGCTATTTATATTTTTCTACAATTTTTTGATATTTTTAGGTATTTAATAGTTAAGGTTTTATTATTTTTAACGACTCTCAGGATTTACTGTAAGGTCATACGGGGGTATTTCTGGACCAAATATTTTTATTTGGACTCTAAATGACTAAAAATATTTTCTAGAATATTTTAGAAATTTTTTGGATTTTTTAGAATTTTTGGGAATTTTTATATAATTAAAACATATAGAATTTATATTTTATAGGTTTTCTGAATTTACTACGAGGTAACACGATTGTATTTTGTGTTAAAATATTATATTTATATTCTAGACACTTAGAAATATTTTTTAGAATTTTCTAGAATTTTTCTGGATTTTTCTGCATTTTATTTTGATTTATTTGGACTTAAAATGATTTTTAAATAATTTTCTGAATTAAACAAATAAATACCCAGAAACCACCCGGGGGCCCACTGTCGTGCCAACTGCTACAGTGACCCCTCTCTCTCTCCTATATATATATTATATATCGCCCACCCTAATTAAGATTCTAGCAGCCTTTTGTGGGAGAACTCATCTACGGTTTTCGACTTCCCGAAGCGATTCCCTCCAACTCTGACGTGCTTTTCGCGCCCAGTTTTTTTGTTGGATTTGTATCGAGGTAAGATTTTTGAATCTATATTTTATTTTCATAGATATTATTCCTAAATTTCTAAAAAATTCGTAGAGTGTCGGTTGTCCGAAACTTGACACATTTAAGTGTTTTCGAGATTCCGGGAGAACCAAAAATCAA